>CACKRE030001662.1:0-12586 GCA_902602495.3 Ectocarpus sp. CCAP 1310/34 | reverse complement strand
TAAGGAACCCATTCTCTCACCAACACCCTGCGGGTCACCCTGATGGTTTGCCGCAGGGTCACTCCGCTCCTCAGCCATGATGAGGTCGGTTGATCAAGCCGCCCTCACAGTCTCGCGTCGAACACCGTCCAGGGGGACGTACAGCAGTCGACTGATGTCGCTATAGCGTGTTGGTAAATCAGTGGCTTCTGGAGAAGAATATTGTATTAGTGAGACCTAGGTATGGAGAGACAGGTCGGAAAGTGGAGTGAGGACAGGGGGCGAGCGTGATGCTCCCAGCTCCCAACGTCTCCTCCGGATAGATGCACACTCGGAACACAAAGCAATGTACCGAACACGACAATGACCCGTAAGCCCGACCTCTAGCGACAATGCTAGAACGTTCCTACTGGACAAGTGTCCAACGTACCACATACCAACGTACCGACTTACACCTACGGTCCGTTGTACGATCCTTACGTGTGTACAATCTACCGGACTACCACAAAGAGTATTCGCAGAACACTCGGCATGACAACCTACGATCGACAGTTCTGCAATTAAAAATATCCAATCAGATGTTCTACCGCAGCTCAGGCGATACATAAGGCCGCTACCACGAACACTTCTTAAGTCGCGAGGGAAGGGATTGCTGTACCCTCCTCGCGATAAAAACATCTCAGGCAGGAACCGCAGGAGGGGGGTCCAACCCCCCCCTCCTATGTGACCCCGGTTGGGTCGTCTAGCTGGTAGAAGTGGAGGATAGGGACCAGAGGGGCAGACGACAGAATCCAATGATGGGAGAAAAACACACAAACAAACAACACATGGTGAGCCCTCGCCTGATCCAATATGCTCCATGCACTCCTGCAACAGAAGATGCGTGATCTCATTTACTGGCCTATCGGGCATGCTATGCGGCCGTGAAACTATCTCACTTTCAGATCAGATCTATCCAACAGCTGGAACGGAGCTGCACGGNGATAGGGACCAGAGGGGCAGACGACAGAATCCAATGATGGGAGAAAAACACACAAACAAACAACACATGGTGAGCCCTCGCCTGATCCAATATGCTCCATGCACTCCTGCAACAGAAGATGCGTGATCTCATTTACTGGCCTATCGGGCATGCTATGCGGCCGTGAAACTATCTCACTTTCAGATCAGATCTATCCAACAGCTGGAACGGAGCTGCACGGGAGCCGGAGCCGTTGGTGTCCTCGTCGCTTCCTGCTGAGTTGTCCTCGTACGGAGCTGCATCCTCGTCTACCATCATGGTCTCTGCCCCCTCACCAGTACGCTCCTCCTCACCAGTAGGCTCCTCATTACGCGTCTCTGACTCTCCACTCCACGCCGAGGTAGTCGCGGGGGCACGAATAATACCTTCATCTGAGACGGCACTCCGCGCGGAGCTCTCACCGCTTGCAGCATCCTCCATTCTATCGCTGTTGGTCTGCTCAGGCCTTGGTCTGCTCAGGCCTTGGGGCTAACCGTGGGTCCGCTGCTACCCTCGTCTGTGGGCAGGGTGCGCATGCACTTGGTATTTGGCAGGGCAGCACGTCCTGCGTGGTGTGCGCCGGGTATTTTGATTTGAAATCGGTTCTGTAGAGTAGGTTCTGCAGCCGTTTTTCATGTTGGCAGAGGCCTCTTTTCTGACAACGTTGGCAGATTCCCTGGCGCCGGTGGTTTGTCAGCCAGCCTTGATTACGTGAGCCGGGCTATGCGGATATAGGTCCTGTCAAGCTGCCACGGTCAGTAGGGGGAACTGTGCCAGTCATCGAGTGTCGGGGTATCACGACATCGATGGTTTCTTGTTCAGCACGGTTGACGCTGGATACGTTGGTGTCACCTAGCGTGTCCGTCAGCCCTTCCAACCAAACCATGGGCGACTGCTGAGGTACTCCTTGAGTGGGGGGAGCGCAGGACCATGAGGGCATGGGCGGTATGAGTAGTGGGGGAGGGGTAAGAACCGAAGGAATCGGGGGCGTTGGAACGTGTCAGGGTCGGGGAGAGAGTGGGTTTGGTGCACGAGAGGCAACGGGCACCTCCCTCAAGGAAGATGTTCAAGAGCATGTTGGTAGTCGCCGCCAGCCCTTCAGATGAGAAGAATTTTAAGTGGAATCACTGTAGTGCAGCAGTGCATCGTTTCAGAGCCGTATTTGGGCTAGCTGGTGAAGCGGTTAGTGCAGAGTGCTCTGGTTGACTCTCTACATGCTGCGCCCGCTGGATGCGACCGCACACGAAAGTGTGTGTAGGGTGAAATGCAAGAACCCAACAAGGGCGTCGATCTACACTTTCGATTGGGCACTCGTGGCGTGGGGGAGAATGTTCAACCTGAAAACGTTTCCCGCGCCCGCCCTTTGTAGGGTGTTCAACGTTTGACGTGACTGTTTCGCGTCGCAAGCAGGTGCTGCGACTCCTTCCGCATCATGATGGTTGCAATTGCTGAGTATAGATGGCAAACAGCACTTGTACAACTAAGCCATTCGTCTCAACAGCCTCTGGACGGAACCTCACCATCATCTAAACAACCCCATTGAAGCTTTCACAACAGGTTCTTTCCAAGACGTGTCACACGTCGCAGCGACCTTGGCCACACGGCTCCGGCAACAGGTTGATTGAAAGAACCACCGAACGATGGCAGTGTCAGGGACGCAGGCCACACGACCCCGGCAATAGGCTGATTGAAATAACCACCGAACGATAGCAGTGTCAGGGACGTCGGCCACCCGATTCCGGCAATAGGTTGATTGAAGTTGTACCCGAACGACAGCTGTTGCAGGGACGCTGGCCACACGACTCCGGAGATAGGCTGATTGAAGTCTCTCCCGAACGATAGCTTTCGCAAAGACGCCGGCCACACGACTCCGGCGAAAGGCTGGCTGAATATCAACCCGAATGATAGCTCTTGCAGGGACGCCGGCCAAACGACTCCGCCAATGGGCTGATTGAAGTGGTGCCCGAACGATAGCTGCTGCAGAGACAACGGCCAGAATACTTCGGCCAAATCTTGATTGAAGTCCCCGAGCGATAGCTTTCGCAAAGACGCCGGCCACACCACTCGGGAGATAGGTTGATTGAAGCAGCGCCCGAACGACAACTGCTTTAGGGACGCTGGCCACACGACTCCGGAGATAGATTGATTGCAGCAATGCCTGAACGACAGCTGTTGCAGGGGTGCCGGCCACACTACTCCGGCAATGGATTGGTTAAATGACGTACCGAACGATATATTTTGCAGCGAGGACGGCCACACGACTCCCGCGATAGGCTGATTGAACATCATCCCGAATGATAGCTCTTGCAGGGACGCTGGCCACACGACGCCGGCGATAGGCTGATTGAAGCGGTGCCCGAACGATAGCTTTTGCAGAGTCAACGGCCAGAATACTCCAGCCAAATCTTGATTGAAGTTCCCGAGCGATAGCTTTCGCAAAGACGCCGGCCACACGACTCCGGGAATCGGGTGATTGAATGACCTCGCGAACGACAGCTTTTGCAGGGACGCCGGCCACACGACTTCCGCAATGGGCTGATTGAATCTGTTCCCGAACGACAGCTTTCGCAGAGACGCCGGCCACACGGCTCCGGCAGTAGGCTGATCGAAACCACCCAGAAGTGCCAGACACTGCACGCGTTCGGGCCACGACACATTCTCTGTTAGAATATCCAAATCTGCCTTCAGGACCAGCTGTGTCAGTCGTCGGGGCCACCAATTCGCTGATCTTAGGCTTGCCGCACATAACGATCCTTGCAGTTCAAGACATTCTGACCACGTCCACAGCTCGATGGCGGCTGTCCGTAGCAGACTTTCCATGGGAAGTGCCCACGTCAAATGAAGAGCCCACACGGCCGGCGCACGGCCTGACACAGGCACTGCCGATTTGCTTGTGTTCGGCCGGGTCTGTGTTGTGCGATGAAACTATAAATGTCCAGGCGTCTGATCAGATACACGTACGTGCAAGATTGAGGTACTTCGGCACGCCCTGCACATATCCAACGAGGTCAGCTGCAGCTCCAGCGTCGACGCATAACAGCGCTTCTCCCCTCCCTTGCATGCTTGGCTCAAGGCCACGACGAAAACATCGAGGCACCGGGTTTGCCCTGGGAACCATCAGTGTCGACAAAAACCGAAACCGATTTTTTTGGAAAGAATGGTCCGATACAATTGGCAGTTTCTCGTTTTCAGTACTATGCGGAAGTGGAGCGCAGTACTCCTCCAACTGCTTTGCTGTCTTTCGGTGGACCGGAACCCACTTCACCGTTCCCCGTTGGATCTCATCGCAGTACGCGTTCACTTGACTGCCCATCCGTCGAAGTTTACCCGCTGATATTGCTGAGATCTACCCATGGGACCGCCCGGTTGCCAGTAGTTCTGACCGAGCTCCTCCCGAAACTTTCGCTTCTTCCTTGGTGTACACCCGAGTTTCTGGCATCTTCTCCCCCATAATTCTCGCGTACAGCTTGGCCGAAAGCGCCAGATGCGACAGCGGCGTTCGGCCGTTGACATCACCGACATCGTCCACTTCTGCGCACGACGCCTCGTGGCCGGCCCCGTTCCACGCCTTCGCGTTCTCTCCCCCCCACAAGCTCCGGCCGAGCCCACTCCTCTCGCCTGTGTCCACAGAATCGACGGCGGCTTGCCACTGCGGGAAGACAGGGAAGCTCGGGTCCCAGTCTGCCGTTGCCCGCTGAATGATCTCCACAAGGTGCTAGTTGTAGTGCTCTCCAAGCTCCGCGGATAGACCACGATTCTTGACCATCATCTTGAGATTCCACCGGAAATTGAACTCCAGCAAGACCGATTGTGCTAGGGCGGGCGACGCGCTGTAGGAGGCCAGGTGGTAACCCTATTGGAAAAAGAGTGAGTGAGGCACAACAAGAGGGGTTAAGTCAGAATCGGGAATCAAACCTACAACCAAGTTGATTTTCGATGCCATGACGGCTACTAAAATCATTCTCCGGGCCTACATTCACAACAGCAACAACATGCTGGGAATCGTACCTCGACATCATTGGTGCCTCGCACGCAACGGTACCTGACAAGACCGTCCGTGGTCTTGCCAATCGCGTAGTACATCGCCACGCCGTCAGGATCGCTCAAGCATCCGGCCACGATGTGCTTTCGCAGCAGGCGCACGGCCTTCATCGATTTCGGGCGCAGGAGGGCCTCCTTGGAGACGTTGTCGACACAGTTGCCGAATTCCTCGACGACCTTGTCGAAGGGCTTCAATAGTTCGCTCGGCGGAGGGACAAGACGCCGGCATCTCTTCAGGAAAAACGACCAGTTGTGGTCCTTGACCTGCTCCGCCTGTGCCGGCGTCATACCGCGACATTCCAGCACCTTCTCCACCTAGACCGAGGGACAACAGGGTAAAGCAACGGTCGGAAGGCGGGATCACCGGGGTCACTAGAGAGGGAAGAGAAATGGTCTCGCACGCCTTGTTCGAGAAGGTACGTTGCAGATGGGAATCCTGATTCAACTTGCCTGTAGGACGTCGTCCCGGTTGACAACAAAACAGGCGTCACGCAACCGCGCCATGAACAGCCTGAAGGCGCCGTGGCCTTTCTTGATCGTGCGCGACAGACGGTTGAGCGCATGGAACAGATCGAGACGCACAAAGACCATATCGCCAGCTTGTTCCTGTGTCAAGCACGGAAGAACATGAACCAGACAAGAAGAAGACGAGTGCGATATCTAGTCAAAGCATGGTGTGTACGCAAAAACGGCTGTTGAGCATGACAAAAGACAACCATGCCCACAACCGACACGAACACTAGGTAAAGTACACTAGTAGACCTAATTATTGGAACCCAAATGTCACCTGTGATGCGACAGCAGCATCAGCATCCGCCCCGCTAGCGCTGGGTCCTCCACTGCTAGCCGCATGCTCCACCGCTTGCTCCACTGCTCGCCAAATCAGCACCTATCCCGCTCTCACTGAACGTGTCGTCGTCACTCTCGCTATCGGCTCCAAGATCGCTCTCAACATCTCCATCTGCGGACGACAATATAAAGAAAAGTGACTTGCGTATCACGGATGGGAGCGCATGCTCACCTGCATGGACCTAACTGCTGTACGAAACAAAAAACGGATGACTCTTTATTCTCACCGTTGTGGTAGACAGCCTGTGCTGGCCTTGGCGCGTCGAAGAAGTCGTGTTGGTAAGCATCGGCGTCCGCCGCGCCGCCTGGCAAGGGTGTACCTTCAAACGAGCGGTGAGCGGATGCCAATCGAACATGTACGAGATCCCACAGGACAAAGCCGTCCCCAGCAACCACGTCCTTGATTGATACCCGCCCCTGCCCATGTTGTGCTGGTGGAGGAGCTGTATCGTGTGGCACGAAACTGAAAGGCTTGAGGGCGTTGTTTACTTTCACCACAACACGCCGAAGCCCCCCACTGCGCGTCCCTACCCTCCCACCCAATGTCAAAACGGTGCCCCACTTCTCCAAAAGGGAGCTCGCTTCGTCTTCGGTCTGAACGTGCCCAACAGCGACGCAGCTGGCGTGGTTGTTGGTATACAGCCGCACCTGTCGAGAAAAATAACCGCAAACGAACATTTAAGCACCAACGCTCGATGAATGCCCAAACTCTGAACAAGGTACCTGGAATCCAACCACAGCGCCATGTTTCTCCGTTCAGACACAATCACGGCACGCTGCACAAAGAACCAAGAACCAACCGGCAGCCTACCTTCGTCCCCGCAGCTGGAACTTCGCTTGGCGCCTCGCTGAAGATGGGATCTTTGAAATTGCCGATTTCGGTGTGTAACAGGACCGCCGCGTATGCATCCAGGCAAGCATACTCAATCTGTGAGATGCCACGTTCCGATGACGAGCAAGCAAAGGGAGGAACGAACATCAATGTTGATACGCAGCGCAACAAATACTTTCACGCAAGTGGGAGAAAAAGCGCGGAAGCACGCGGACAATGAAAATCATGTATTTACCTGCTTCGGCGTCAGCTCTGGTCTGCTCCAGCAAGAGAAGCGTACAGCAGCATCATTCGACAGGTACTTCCCCAGAACAGTGGCAGTCATCCCAGCAAGACTCCGACAAGGCAGGTCCACCCAGCAAGCCCGGGCGTAGCTCCTCAGGTCCACCATGCCTCAGGTCTCCACGTCGTAGTCTCGTTGAAGGTGCTTCCCGTCACCCTTCACAGCAACGCCAACCTGTTGGAACAAATAGGACATGAACAGCAATGGTGTTGCACAGCAGTGCATTGTAAGGCGATGCCAAGGAGTGCAAACGCAGGGATAAAATGTCGTCAGGCATGAAGACATCTAACAGGCTTACCTTGGTGATAGCCGGGTCATTCAGCAGCCTCTTGAGGCTGGTGTTGAAGGTGGCAGGTTTTGTACCCCTGACCCCGCGTTGCAAGTGGAACAGAAAGGAGATGCCGTCCGGGAGTGCAAGCTGGAGGGTGCAAACGGGTCTCTCCGAGCTGCCGTTTAACGCTGGCTCCCACTCGCAGTCCATCCCCAGCACCATCCCCTGCGTCGAGCAGCCTCCAATAAGGGTGGCCACGGCAATGTCAATCGCTGTCTTGTCGAAGACCCTCACCCCCGTCTTGCCTTCCGGAAACGTCAAGGCTGCTAGCTCCGCTCCCCCCTCCGCCGCCTTGGCACCGGTTGCGTCGAACAGGAGGACACGGGTCTCCTCTTCGATCTCTCGGAACATCGCTAACAACATCCCGCGATCTTCGCAGCATTCATCTGGATATCGGCATGGCGAGGTGGAAAAAAACCAGAACAATTCAGGCACAAAATTACCAACAAGTTTTACGCGCTCTCAAACGCAACGGCCACCACGGTCGGTGGTCACTGATCAGATTGCCGAAAACTGGAGTACATGCTGAAATCGATGACGAAGCGCCCCACACCAAAAATCAACCTACCAGAGAATAGGATGACAAGTAGCTTGAAGCCGTGGCCAATGTAGCGGTTGACGAAAAGATTCTTCAAATCGCTCTTCAGATCATGCACGGACGAAGTCTTCATTGCCTTCTGAAACACGACCTGCAAGAACAGGAGGCGCCACCATGATCAACTTTGAGGAGACGCCCGTGGCCGAGCGAGGCGTATGGTGTACGGACACAACGGAAGGATGATGAAATACAAACAAACTCGCCTGCTCATACTCGTTCAAGATGGTGAAGATGCCTTGAATGGGCTTGCTCCTCGTGGACTCTCCCGCTGACGTCAAGCGAATGACCTTCGCGTACTTGAAAGATGCACCGCCTGCCAGGACCAATCCGTCAACAAGCTGTCCTACGCGCTGGATATGGTCTTCTCTGGTCATGCGAACGCCGTCAGCCTGTACTTGGAGGGAACGGGGGAGAAAGGGGCGTAAACAGCAAACAAGGTCGTACCAACACACACCACCGTACAAGAGCAAATAGAAAAAAAAGCGAGCCCAACCAACATTGAAATCGACTACACTACGGCAGTAGCAAGAATTGCGTGGTGCTCCGTTGTCAAGACAAACCTGAGACACCAGAAGGCTGCACGCGCCCTGGGAGAAATCAAGCATTAAGAAGCGGCGTACCTCTATCACGACTGTCTCGTAAAACCACTTGTGCCAAACAGCTCGAAGATACTGGTCCGACGGCCACGCGCCGTTGAAGCCTTCCCTGTCGCCAAAGCCACCGAAAATTGGAATGTCCGGCGTTCCCTCCTCAGCGGCAGCTCTGAAGTGCCCGCCAATGCTTCGCTGGCAGCGGTTAACTAGAGATACGTAGCTATGGTACTGCATCATGTACGAATTCATGTACGCCTCACGCTTGAACTTCGAAGTCGCCGAAAATCCTTTGCCGTTTAGCAAGTCGTCAGCTAACCGCGCCACAACAGCAGTTGTCGCTATCCCGCTCTTACGGGTCAACACGAAGGGAAACGCGTTTGATACGTACGAATCCATGCGCGCAAGAACGCCCTGGTCCCAAGCGTTAAACGACCCTTTGCGACGATCTTTATCGCCCGTTCCCTTCTTCTTGTTGTGCTTCAAGCAGCCGCTGCAGGTGTACCTGTCGGACAACGCCAGTGTTTTCAGATTGGAAAGCATACGTGGGAGGAAATGAGCAAACTCGCACAAATCACGCCATGGCGCTGCCGGCGCACACACTTGTTATGATTACAAAATTGGAAGTGCTAATGGATACAAGCTGCTTGTTCCAACTCAAGATCATGTCGTGGTGCTCGAGTACACATGCACGCATACATGTTTCAAAGCACGAGACTCCAAAAAATCAAAAAGCACACGTAATGCCCTCCCATGTCCTTCACGAAATGGACAAGGCGCACGCACCTAAAACCGATGAGATATCCGATTTCGTCGTCGAGAAACACGCGGCGAGGTTGATTGAGTCGGGTTCCAACCATCGGAGCTTGCGGGTTTGTCACAGGTCGGGCATTTGATGGTGACGCCTGGAAAGATGAATTCTGGCACCCACACGAACACCTTTTTCAAGAAAAAAGGTTCCACGCGTGACAAGGCTGGGAAGGAGAAAAGAACATGACACGGGTGCAAGCAATTTGGTCAGTCGTGCTCGACAACTTTCTTCTAGCCGCACACACGGCCGCCGTCGACCGCGGACCAGCTTGCGGACAATACTGCGGGGGTTGTTGTTGTTGTTGTCTTCACATTAAAAACCATCCCGGTCTCTCTATCCAGTACCTCCTTCTGTCTCGATCTCTCCGTACTAATCCAGCACTTGACTCGGGCAATTTCCGTGGTCACAGGCTAACGTACCTANAGTAAAACAACAAAACAAAATAAAACGAAATAAACCAAAGACAGACGAGAACATAAACAAACTCGCACAGAGACAGGGATATCCGTAGAGACAGTCTGAACGCGACAGCAAACGGGGGAGAGGGCAACAGAAACACTTGTCGCTGAAATTCAACCGCAACATGTCACGTCACGCGGTTGGTCCCTTCTCGCTTGCTTTCTTCCCGCGCCGTTTCCTCCCGCCCCCCTCCCGCCCCGTTGATTGGTGCCGTATCTAGACTATTTTTGGGCCCGCTGTCTCCTCGTTTGATGGCTCGTTGTCGGCTGGCCTTCTCCTCGCCCTTGTGCCAAGAGGCCATAAACCTCTCAGCTCCCTGTAGCACCCCCGCGTGCCACGGTACCCCCCCCTCCACCTTCGCCGCCTCATCCCAGTCTGGCTTCGGGATTCCGAAGAAGCTCCGCTTGTCGGGCGTGGAGCCGTGTCTGGCTTCGAACATCTTCAGGTCGTCCTTCAGGCATATCAGCCAGTTCTGCTCCGGGCTTCCCCGGCCCGGGTTCTCCCCTCCCACCAACTCGCCGAACATCAGCCGTTTCGGAAGCCGCCCGTCTGGCTGTCTTGCCACGGCCCCGGCAAAGAGCAGGCGCCGTTGACGGACAGTGGCCTCCACGCTCTGGCAGCCGACCCTCTTTAGCGCCTGGGCGTATGACAGCTGCCGGTAGGTGCCTCGTTTGCGCCGGTAGCCGATGACTCGCAGGAGTAGCCGGTGGTGTGTCGTCTGCAGCATTCCGTAGTGGTTGCGGCGTGGGGACCATGTCATGCAGCCGTATAGCAGTGCCGCCACTGCCTCCGCCTGGAGTAGGCGGGCCTTGAGGCGAAACGGTGCTCCCGGTCGGTCGAAGAGCTCCGTGGCGTATCGCCTAATGCACGCCCACGCTGCTTTGCTCCTGTGGTTGATCTCTCGGGTGAGGTCGCCCTGCTCGTTGATGAGGCCGCCCAGGTATCGGAACTCGGTCGTCTGTGCGTACCTTTGCCCCGCTGCTTCGATGGTCAGCGGCGGCGGTGGCGTCGGCGGCGGTCGCTGTTTCTCCTTCACCCGCATCACCAATGTCTCCGTCTTCCTCTCCGACACCGTCAGCCCGAACTCCCGGAACACCTCCACGATAATGGTCATCATCCTCGTTGGCGGACTTCGACACAACGCCGGCATCGACGGCATATAGCATCCCCCACACCGCCCTCCGAACTCGGGTGCACATGTACTATTAATTGTACCTGAACGAGCAGTGTATGTACAGGTGTAGTTGATGTTTGAAAGGCAAAAAAACGCCGCAGGACCACGATGCCCTCCTGAAAGATTCTGCCTCGAGGCCAGTGGAGGTGTTGCCCATCCGGTTTCATAGGGGAGGCCACCGTCCTTGAACACCATCTTCCCGCGGTCGTGGATGCTTGAAGCGCTAACCTTTGTCTTCACATCCGCGACCCACTGCAGCTGGGCTCGAGACAAACGGAACACAAAAGGGTCCGCCTCCTCTTCTTCGCTATCAGACCCAGACGCCGCTGGCGGCGAACTGCTACCGCCACCGCCACCGTGGTCGCCCCTGCCGCTCGTGTGCTGTTGCCGCTGCCGCTCGCCCTCCGCCCGTTGCCTCCCGCTGCTGCTCCCGTTGCCGTTCCCGCTGTTGGTTTTGCGCCGCTTGCTGCCCTGCTGCTGCTCGCCACTGCTGCTGCGGCCCTCTTCACCGACAGGTTCATCTCCCTCCCCTAGGCTGCCTTGTGCTGGCACTCTCGTAGGCGTCATGCCAGTGCTGCTGGGGGTGGTTCCAGGCGACGATGGTCCTGCGGCGGGGGCGCCGGGGGGAGAAGAAGTTGGTGATTGCATTCTTCTTCTGAGCGGCTGCAGCTTGGGCCTTTTCCTGCGAGGTTCTAGGTCCAGGCTTCTTTGCTGTCGGCTTATTCTTCGTCCCAACAGGCCGACCAGCCCGACCGGACCCATGACGCTGCGCGCTCCCCTTACCCTTGTTTCTTCCCAATCCGTCGTAAGGGTTAGGCGCATCAGGTGTCCGGCCTTGGGGCTGGGGCTAGGGAGTTGCTCCCAGTGTAACGTGTTCGCCCAGCAGCAGCGCATAGAACGTCACCCCATGGCCTTGGTACTCCAACCTCCTCCCGTACGTAGACCACGGCACGATGTGTATGGGGTAGAACGTAAAGCATTGAAGCACCCAGAGGAAGCCTCCGATTGAGTCTCCGATGGAGACCATCGCCGCACGAGCTGGGCGCTAATCCGAGCAGTCCGATTGATTGATTGCGGACCCTCATTGTAACCCAGTTGTTACGTTGTTTTTCTCCGATCATTGGACTCTGTCGTCTGCCCCTCTGGCCCCTATCCTCCACTTCTACTAGCTAGACGACCCAACCGGGGCCACATGGGAGGGGGGGGTTGGACCCCCTCCTGCAGTTCATGCCTGAGGTATTTTTATCGCGAGAAGGGTACAGCAATCCCTTCCCTCGCGACTTACGAAGTCGATTATCACCACGTGGTTCCCATGGTTTGGTGTGGGTTGGGATGGTCTGCGTTTGCACTAATATCGAATCCTGGGCTCTGATTGGCTTGCACTAATAAAAGTTAGAGCCCTCTGATTGGCTTGCACTAACAAAAATTGCCCCTATGCGGCCTGGCGAGGATGATGACCATTATCGTGGAGGTGTTCCGGGAGTTCGGGCTGACGGTGTCGGAGAGTAAGACGGAGACATTGGTGATGCGGGTGAAGGAGAAACAGCGACCGACGCCGCCGCCACCGCCGCCGCTGACCATCGAAGCAGCGGGGCAAAGGTACGCACAGACGACCGAGTTCCGATACCTGGGCGGCCTC
>CACKRE030001660.1:0-18722 GCA_902602495.3 Ectocarpus sp. CCAP 1310/34 | reverse complement strand
TGGAGGAGTTGAACAAGTTGCGATGGACGCACAACTGGTTCATCAGACAGGTCATTGGGTAGTCCAGACGGATTGCTCAAATGCCTTCAACACGGGCATGCGAACCGCCATAATGGCCCAGGCCGCAAAGAGCGTCCCAGATCTCGTGGGGTACATCGCCAGGTGTTACGACGAAATCCCGGCAAAGGCGAATCCTGCACGGGTCGGGCTACACGGGCTTTGCAGCAGCTGAAAACCGCAGGCAGCAGCTGAGGAAACGACAACAAGCACAGCGGGGGGGAAGCAGAGACAGAAACGACAGCACAGACAGCATCGACCGGAGTGCGGTGGTGGCACGTGTGCACAGACACACACAGGGTGGTGCCTGTCCCGTCGACATGCTTGCTTTGCGGAAGACCCAAAAAGAGTTGATCGGAGATTGTGCGAAAAAGTCCGCCTGGAAGGTTTCCGAGGGAAAAGAGTTCAGGCACCGAGAGAGGAAAATCCGCGTGGAGAAGCGTGGAGAGATATCGTGGAGAAGGGAAACATAAGAGGTAGCAGTGAAGGGGCTGGTAGAGGTGAGAGCTTGTTGAAGTCAGTTTGGATCCATTGCGGCGACGATCCACTGATCGTAGATCGTACAAGCCGGATCCGCCGCAAATTGCCCACAGCGGAGGACGCAGCAGCAGCAGCAGCAGCAGCGGCAGAGGCAGCCGCACGTACCGACGAGAGGGCAACATCGGAACACGTGTGCGCGACACACACACGTGGTCTCGGAGAAAAGTTTTCGAGAGATCCAAACAAAAGCTCGATCGGAGATCCTGCAGCCTCGCTTCTGTTTCGAGACACGCGTGCTGGGAGCACACACACACGTGGAGGCCCGAACGGAACTGTGCTCACGACCCCGTGATCGATCGGAGATTGAGCAAGGCGGTCGCTAGGTCCAGCAGCAGCAGACGGAGCCGAGGTACAGAGAGCAGGATTGGGTGCAAAGAGTTTCTAGAAGATCTCTGAAACCTGAACAGAAGATTGACAGACGTCAAAGGAATGGCAGATCATTACTGAGTAGAAACCTTTGAACGTACGTCGGCGGCATGCACATGTTCCGCGCCGAGTTGTTTTCGTTGACTGTTTTGGCGTCTTCCTTAGGAGTGCGACGAGAAAGGACCCTGGCTCTTGCGGTTGAAGGTGGCGGGGAAGTAGGAACAGGGGGTGGCAGTGTCGGGGGTCTGGGGGAACATGGGCTTGAATGGGGGTTGCCTCAGAAAGAGCAAGACGGCGGGTGTTTCTCTCTTGGTGTGACCGGTGGCAGTATCGATCAGCAATGCCGCAAAGACGTTTGTGCGCCGAAATATGGGTGCGACAGCTTTAACCTAACCACTTCGGTGGAAAGCGGATTTCTGTTCGATACGGTGTCGGGAGTGCTAAGGGGGGAGGGCTTGGCCCTTGTGGTTGCAGGTGGTAAGGAAGTGGGAACAGGGGGTGGCAGTGTCGGGGGTCTGGGGGAACATGGGCTTGAGTGGGGGGTGTCTCAGAAAGAGCAACACGGCGGGTGTTTCTCTCTTGGTGTGACCGGTGGCAGTATCGATCAGCAATGCCGCAAAGACGTTTGCGCGCCGAAATATGCGTACCACAGCTTTAACCTAACCACTTCGGTGGAAAGCGGATTTCTGTTCGATACGGTGTCGGGAGTGCTGAAGGGGGGAGGGCTTGGCCCTTGTGGTTGCAGGTGGTAAGGAAGTGGGAACAGGGGGTGGCAGTGTCGGGGGTCTGGGGGAACATGGGCTTGAGTGGGGGGTGTCTCAGAAAGAGCAACACGGCGGGTGTTTCTCTCTTGGTGTGACCGGTGGCAGTATCGATCAGCAATGCCGCAAAGACGTTTGTGCGCCGAAATATGGGTGCGACAGCTTTAACCTAACCACTTCGGTGGAAAGCGGATTTCTGTTCGATACGGTGTCGGGAGTGCTGAAGGGGGGAGGGCTTGGCCCTTGTGGTTGCAGGTGGTAAGGAAGTGGGAACAGGGGGTGGCAGTGTCGGGGGTCTGGGGGAACATGGGCTTGAGTGGGGGGTGTCTCAGAAAGAGCAACACGGCGGGTGTTTCTCTCTTGGTGTGACCGGTGGCAGTATCGATCAGCAATGCCGCAAAGACGTTTGTGCGCCGAAATATGCGTGCGACAGCTTTAACCTAACCACTTCGGTGGAAAGCGGATTTCTGTTCGATACCGTGTCGGGAGTGCTGAGGGGGGAGGGCTTGGCCTTTGTGGTTCCAGGTGGCAAGGAAGTAAGAACAGGGGGTGGTAGTGTCGGGGGTCTAGGGGAACATGGGCTTGAATGGGGGTTGCCTCAGAAAGAGCAAGACGGCGGATGTTTCTCTCTTCGTGTGACCGGTGGCAATATCGATCAGCAATGCCGCACAGACTTTTGCGCGCCGAAATATGCGTGCGACAGCTTTAACCTAACCACTTCGGTGGAAAGCGGATTTCTGTTCGATACCGTGTCGGGAGTGCTGAGGGGGGAGGGCTTGGCCCTTGTGGTTGAAGCTGGCGAGGAAATTGGAACAGGGGGTGGCAGTGTCGGGGGTCTGGGGGAACATGGGCTTGAATGGGGGTTGCCTTAGAAAGAGCAAGACGGCGGATGTTTCTCTCTTCGTGTGACCGGTGGCAGTATCGATCAGCAATGCCGCAAAGACGTTTGTGCGCCGAAATATGGGTGCGACAGCTTTAACCTAACCACTTCGGTGGAAAGCGGATTTCTGTTCGATACGGTGTCGGGAGTGCTGAGGGGGGAGGGCTTGGCCCTTGTGGTTGAAGCTGGCGAGGAAATTGGAACAGGGGGTGGCAGTGTCGGGGGTCTGGGGGAACATGGGCTTGAATGGGGGTTGCCTTAGAAAGAGCAAGACGGCGGATGTTTCTCTCTTCGTGTGACCGGTGGCAATATCGATCAGCAATGCCGCACAGACTTTTGCGCGCCGAAATATGCGTGCGACAGCTTTAACTTAACCACTTCGGTGGAAAGCGGATTTCTGTTCAATACGGTGTCAGGGGTACCAGGGAAGACGGGGCCGAGTTTTGTTTGCTTTCGGGTGGATGAGGTTGCGGTTTTGTTCGTTTTTCTCCGTCTAAGGTTCGTGCCTAGAGTTCAGCTGTAGTGTTTCGACCAAAGTTTTGTTGACTTAGAGGCAAACATTCCTAGCTATTGGGCATCGATTTAATTTGGCTTGGCATGACGGCCTTTACGATCGACTTTTTATGTATGTCTGCATTTATCTGCAATTGTCGGAGGGCAAACAAAATAATAATGGTAACAGCAGATCCCCAAGGGCTGGGTCTCTGTTCAATAGTCTCATATTTTTCCACTTGACCCACACACTTGTCGAAAACTTCCTGTGCTCTAGGGTTTGTACGATAGCACGGTCGACTGGTTTAGTGCCTGGTTCTAGGGGGAAATCTGCCTTGGCTATCTTTCATTTTCCGAGCTCCTTCGGAGATAATGAAAACGCATGACGATATTTCGCGCATAAATCCAGCACTTGCGAGCATTGTTGAGGAGTAAATATCGTGTTCGTGAACGCTTCTTTCATGCCTCTTTTCAACTCCTGTCGCTTGTGTCTGAACGTGGTTTTGTCGCTAGTAACAGCGCTAACTGTTTTATCGGCAACCGATTCTACTGGCGAAATGTACCCTAGAATAGTATCGCGTTCAATGTAGACCTGTCGTTTGGACGGATTTGCAACTTGCACAGCAGCGGACTTGTCCTTTGCCGACCAAGTGCACACCGTTCTAGCGACCACAATTGTATATTTTCAGACTTTTCCATGTCTTCGGTAGTGACAATCCGTGGTTCGACTAACGCAGGCGTGGTTGTCTGTGGTGCGTTTTCTGTCACCACGTCTACGGTCATTTCACTTTCGGGGGGAATGCAGTATCTCCTAGGGAGATATAAGGGCACTGCTCCTATAGACGGGTCAAGCGTTACTATTGAAATTTGCGCTGGGGCATTGTTGTTCGGGTCCGCTTGACTAGCTAGTTGTTCGTCTGTGAGTTGCCGGAATCGTTCGTGTAGATTGTTGAAACGAAAGTTGCTCACCGCACCAGTCAAAGACCGCACCAAACGAATTCATGATGCTATTATCGAGCAACATCTTATCCGGACCTAGGTTGGGTAACACCAGTGCCTCGACTGGTAGCGTAATGTCGCCCAGTGTGAGGTCAAAACGGATATATCCTAGGATTTCTAACGCTGATCCATCTGCACTGTACAACTGAATTGCACTCGGGGGCACAGGTCTCAGCGGTACACGTTGCAGACTCGGATGCGATTTAATTGAAGACTCCGACATGCACGGTACATCAGCTGCTGTGTCAATAGTAAGGTCAGACACAGGGTGGTTATTCACTCGGGCAGGAATGCGCAACCTCTTAGAGATGCACACAAATGGAGGCATAGTCTATACTTCAGTATTTTCATAATAATAGATGCATGCTAGTCAGTACAAATTCAGCTTGCGGGGCTAACCTGGGAAGCAACGCACGCTTGCGTTTGTTCTTCCTATACTTTCCCTGCTTTCTTTGCTACTTGGCTGACGATGCAAAAATGGCTGGGCAGAATCTGCTACCGAAGTCTCATAATTTCTGTTAAATTCTCGGACAGACGACGTCAATCCACGTCCTTTATCCCGAGGAAAAAATGGTTCGCTCGATTTTCTACTGTCATGGGCACACGGTGCTGATTCTGCTCGGGCATTTTGTGCTTTGTGAGTTTCCTCAGCTAATGTTGTGCTATTGACCTGCCGCCCTGCGGGCGAGGGATCCCGTGAAGGGCCCCTTCATCCTTTTTTAATGTACAGTAGTTGTACTTTTCCGATTTTGGGAGATCGTTCTGCCGGAAAGTAAAAATTGAGCAGGCTAGACCTGTCTAGATGTAGATCTATGCGTTGAAACGGGGGTGCCTACAGGCATAGAAGATTTTGCAAGCTGGGGCGCGGACGGTGCTACATGCTAGGCCTGTATGTAGTATCCTCGCTATGCTGAGTAGATGTCAACTCGGGGGCTAAGCTGCGTGGATGTACAGGTGAGTTCTGAGTTGCAGTGGGCAATACTGGTTGGCGGAAAATGATACCTTAAGAGCGCTACCTCCAATGTTCTCATTCTTCTCAACGGTACTGCAGCTACGTGCTGTAGAAGAAGTGTTCACCTGACCAACAACTTCTGCGGGGCCGGAGTTGTGGTGGCGGGCTGCGTGGTCGGGCGGGAGAGTGACACCATCCACTCGGGAGGTGTGGAGCCCTCTTTCCAGTGTCGGGCGAGCAACTCGGAGAACTGGCCTCCTGCACTGGACATGAGCGCCTGGCGGTCCTCGGGTGAGACTCCCTGTGTCCGAAAACTTTAAGCAGCTCGTGAATGATGTGCATGTCATAATCGCTGCTCAACTCCTGGTTATCAGCTCCATCGCCGCCGCTATTATCCTCGTCGCCGCTGTTATCCCCATCGCCGCCGCCATCAGGTGTGTCACCCTTTTCCTCGCTCTCGGCGCGCTCGTTCCCCTCGGGAATAGGCTGTCGCTGGGAGTCATTTCCCCGAGAGGGACGTGGTGTTGCCACACGCTGAGGAGGGGTGCCCCGCCCCGACTGGGTAATGGACGATTGCGACAAGGCGGGTTTCACGGCAGCGAGCTCTTGCGNCTCCTGGTTATCAGCTCCATCGCCGCCGCTATTATCCTCGTCGCCGCTGTTATCCCCATCGCCGCCGCCATCAGGTGTGTCACCCTTTTCCTCGCTCTCGGCGCGCTCGTTCCCCTCGGGAATAGGCTGTCGCTGGGAGTCATTTCCCCGAGAGGGACGTGGTGTTGCCACACGCTGAGGAGGGGTGCCCCGCCCCGACTGGGTAATGGACGATTGCGACAAGGCGGGTTTCACGGCAGCGAGCTCTTGCGGCAGCTCCGCAAGCTCCTCCTGGTGACGCGCCAGTTCAGCGGTTGTCTTCTCTGCCCGCTGTTCTGCGTCTTCAGCGCACTCGGCAATTTTTTCTTGTGCGAGCTCTTGTTGTTGGGCATCGCGATTTCCTCGTGTCCTTTCCGTCTCGCTACACAAATCACGGCGGAGCCGGGTACTCGTCGACGCCAATGACGTTACTGGCCCCTGTCGGAGATGGAGGCCGGCACTCTTGCAGCATTCTCCCACTGCCAAGGGTGGCTATTTCCTTTCGTGAGATGTAACGAGGAGAGGAAGGTATAGAAAAAGAGTAACGATAGGGTCGAGAGAGGCGAGCCGGAGGCTCCCCATGTCTTGTCTCGGCAATCGGCCATGGGCTGCGGAAGCGACAAATCTCCTAGGTAGGTGCATTACTTGCTACTTCTCCCGATGGCAAGCTACCCCGAGGAATCGTATCTTCCTGCACTTTTGCACAAATGGTTGGTTATATATTCCGACCGGTGTCCTCCACACCAGCCCTTAGTAGTCTAGTGGGTAAAGACTACTGCGAGCTGGGCCTGTGTCGTTAATCTTCTGGTCTTCTGGTTTGAAATGTTCCGGTTGTACGGAGGGACTTTTCGATACTACTCCCGTCGGTATTCATTCTGCTCTTCATCGGGACTCTCTCTCGTCTGTGTGTGTGTTCTGTGTGTGGTATGTGTGCTGTGCTTGTGCTGTGTTTACGTGAACCACACACCTCCTATACCTGTGTAAAATATGCGTTGTGCTTACATTAACAGTACAACTCCTGCCGCGGTGCTTGTGTCTCGAGTCTTTGTAGGACCAGATCCAGCGGGAGAAAACGGACAGGTTATTTACCCCGACCAATAGCCTTGGTCGCAATCAATACCCTGCTGTGAAGCCTGGCCTGTCTGCAAGGCGACAGAGAGCAGCGTTCGGTTTCCGTGCGGCGGGATTCGTGACTGGTCCCTGTTCCCCCACGGCTGCAGTCCGTTCCGGCGTGCTGGAATTGCATATATGTGTGTAATCTCAGCCCAGAACAACAAACTCCTCCTGGCGCTTGGGCGGAGTCTTGTAAGACGAGATCCAGGTGGTGGGGTAAGAAAGGTTATCCACGGACCACACCAGTAGCTTGTTGATGGGCCCCATTTTGCCCCTAAAGTGCCGTGTACCGTTTCGCCTTCACAACGCGTCCCGACATAGCCCAATGGCGACGTAGAAACAAAATCATTCATGTCCTCTGTCGATTGGAGGCTTGCAGGGCGAGATACAGCTCGTTGGAGAAAGCGCATGAGGAGCGTATCTACCCCACTGGTGGGGTAGATCAGAATTACAACGGCTGATTCAAGAAACGACCGAGACCTGTCTGTCAGTTCAACCTGACGACACTACGCAAACCCCCTGTGGCTGCTGCGGCTGCTGCCAGAGTTAGGGGGGGGAAATCCACTCCAACACGGAAAAGTAAGCCCCAAATCCGTCCCATGGTGTTCGCCTCCCAGCTTGTCGTTCCTGCCTCCCAAACAACCTATCCGTTTCGCGATCAGCAGTTTGCTCCCTACAAACGAAACCATCAATCGTCTTGGTATTCGGGCCTGAATACCCGGGGAAAATTCCGCTGCCGGCCGCCGCTGCCGGCCACGGCCTCTAGCCGGAGAGGGGTAGGGGAACCGTCACCAGCGGGTAGCACTGAATCCAAGGTAGACAGGTGGGAACGCTAACGCGCGGCGGCCGCCTGATTGCGGACAACCGCTTCCACCTTGTAGAGGCGCAGGGGGGCGGGGCGACAAGAGGATTGGGGAAGGGGGGGTGGGGGGGACAGGACACTCATTGCTATTTTTACGACATACATACCCGCCATGACACCATTGACCCTCGCGCCAAGATGGGAGGGAGCGTGTTGGGGTTACATCGAGACCACGATGGGGTATTCTGAGTCAAGTTCGTTCTTGCCTTGGTAGAAAGAGCATGCACCGGGCGCAGCGGCAACCTTGGGTACGCCTGGGGCCATACGGAACTCGTGGCCGTAGCACTGGCGGCATGTCCGACAGAAAACGTTCATTCTTTGTAAGGCAGAAACTTTTTTTTTAAACCAAAAAGTTACAAGCTCATCTCGTTTTCGTTCAACCCCGGAAAAATGTGCATGCCATTTGGCTTCAATTCTCAACAGCAGTAATTACGTACGCTGTTAATATTAATACGTACGCCGTTATTATTAATAGATGGGCACGCTGACGATGTCGCTGATGGTAATGCTGTTATCTTTAGCATCACCGTTGTTCTTGCTGCCATCGATTTTTGCTGTTCCTCCTTTCCGAGAACACCGCGACGTGAATTATTTATCTGACGCCGCACTCACTTCCGGTGTCAACCACAAAAGGACATCCGATGATGGTCTGAACTCGTTTACCGCCTGTACGAAGCATACACTGAAGCCGCTTACGATTGAGACTGAGCGATAGAGGAGCAATCTGCCCTCACCTCCAAGGAGATCAGGGTATGGAACCGAATCGTCAGGCTCACCTCCTGCGGGGACAGGTCCGCGGCGTCAGCTTGGGTCATGGACTCCGGCAGTGCTCCCCTCGCTAGGGCGGGCTGGATCACTCGTGCCTGCTGCTGCTGCTGCTGCTGTTGCTGCTGCTGCTGCTGCTGCTGCTGCTGCAACCGCCGCTGCTGTTCTTGCACGTACATCCACCCCCCGGGGGCCTAATCGGTGAAGGACATCGCAAGGTTTGTTTTACGGTACCGCTCGTGTCTTCGTGGGTCTCAATGCGAGGAAACGCTGAAAAACGTGGCGTAAGGTAGCACGCATTGCGAGACACGGGAGCAGGACGCACCCAGCCCTCTCGTCCACCTTCCAGTCTCTTCGACTTGGCGTGATTGTTGCGAAAATGTGGTTCTTGTAGAAAATTTCTCGAGGTCCACGTAGTAGACGAAACGTTTCACCGACGTTCGGTTCCAAGCGGCTCGCTTCGATCGAGTCCGAGCCGGTTGGGCACCCATCTCCACGTAATGGTTCGAATGCCTTGCTCGCTCTCCCCGCCTCCACATCGATCCAAGCGAGCCTATAATTGCGAGACAGGTCTGTTTGTGTACCTGAGGGTGCGGGGCCGCGCGCTGCTGTGCCGGTGTCATCTTGAGGCTCTTGGGGCGGACGCGGACGGTCTTCGTGACGAAGCCGGCCGCCTGGTTTCGCAGGACGGGGGGTACAGATGAGGGTAAAAGTGGAGTTGGTGGAGGCGGTGATTCGAACATGGAAGGGGTTCGTTGCAATGCCGGCAGTGGGAGCGGAAGACGCTTCGTGATGAAGTCAGCCGCATGGATTCATGCTGAGGATGGAGGAAACAACAGTGGGCGGGGCGATTCGAGCATGGAAGGGTTTCGAGCGATGACGGCAATTTGATAGCTTTCACCTAGGGAAGGATATGCTCGAACGCCATACATTGTTACAACGCACGCTCAACAGTATTAAAGCTCTGTGCACCACTTTGATATTTTTCTTATTCGGGCCCCCAACACATATCCGTGTAAACAATGAACTGCGACTCACAGTTCCCAACCGCCAAACCACAGAGAAGACAAAGTCACAATGAAGGTCATTTTCGTTTTTTCAAGTTCATTGTTGTGCACATGGTCAACCGATGGCATATCACAACGGAATCATGATCTCTACTCGACGAAAACTCGGCCAAAAGGTTGGGAAGTCAAGGCATGGCGGTCCCGTTGTGCAGCCTGCAGGTGAGGTACACGCTTCACAAACCGAAAGACCCAACGTCAGCTCCACCTCCACCAGCGTCACAACTACAACAATAAGTACACCCACAATAACGAGAACGACATTACCAACAACGACAATTGCAACAACCCTTCACAGAAATTAGATGGTGTGGTAAACAGGATGACGTACCGGATTCTTGGCCCTGGAATCTCGACGCCTAGCCCTTTTAAGCTGCTTCCTGACCTTCTTCTTCATGCCCCGCTGCGATACAACCTGCAGGAGCACATCAAGACATCAGACCATTTGGATTGCCATTTGTCGTTGACACCGGACGCTGGCGTGAGAAAAACAAAACACCCATGTCGCGTTGTTCTCGACACAACAACAACAACAACAACAACAACAACACACGCTTGAAATACCGAGGCATACGTGTTTCCGAGACGAAACGAGGATAGGCGGTTGTTGCAAATCATATCTAAAAAATGATTCACGGAAATAAACGCTAGCATATTCGACACGCAGAACTCAGGCCGCGTTTAATTGTAAGATGACCGTGAAAGTTTGCGCGCATGTACATTGGGTAATTGCTAAATGCGAAACGATCAGCGGCGGGGGCAAATTTTTTGAGTTGCTGAATTCCTTGGCGGACATGCTGGGGCCCAGGAGGTGCATATGCAAAACCTTTAGGACCCCGAGTGTCGACCAAGAAAAGCAGCAACAAATGAAAGGTACCACCGCCCATCGCTTCGAAATCATCCAAAGTACGTTTATGTGAATGCCAGAGCCTTACTACTAAACCCGGCTTGAGGCTTTGGTCATTTCTGCAATCAAGTGTCCCACATTCTGTTTCCATTGTAATGACTTGGTCATAGTGTCAATCTTGTTTCAGGTATGTGTTTGCGGTACAAACGACCCAATTCTTCACTTTATCCCAACTTTGCGCAAAAAAGTCGCAAAATAACTTCGGCTTGTTTGAGCTTCACTGACACAAAAAGGTCTAGCTCCTATAACAATAACGGGCCCACCGACGGCAGGGCACAACAACGATCGCAGCTGTCCAGCGCATCGACTATCTCGATGAAACGCTCTCTACGAACCCACATCAAGAATCTGCGAAGCTTCACGAAGACTCTGTGAAGCTTCATTAAGGAACTCTCGACAAACCTTCGTAAAAGCTCCTTGCGAAGCTTCATGCAATACTCAAAGGTTCCAGAAGAAACTCTCTGCAAAGTTAAGGAAACACTCTACGAAGAAGGCAGATGGCGGAACAAAATGAAGACTCTCTGCGAAGCTTCATAAAGTGAGGTGTTTCATGAGACAAGCTTTGGCAGATGTCGGTGGATGATGCGTGCATCTGAGCCTCCAACGCTTCGTAATTCCGTGCCGCACTGTCTTGACAGTCGCCAGTTTGCGTCCGGGGGTTGGATGAGTGGGGATCCTTACTTCTGAATGGTTCCGTTGTGGAGATTTGGGTGTAAGTAGCACGTTGGTGTGTGCCTACCGGCTGACACACAAAAATAATACAACGCAGTGCACCCATAGTTTTTCCCTCGTTTTGAAAAAGCTTGCTGGACATTGAAATGATTTCTCAGGCTCCTCATCGCCTGAGACTCGGCATAGTATTTAACTGTGTAGCGAATGCTCATATCAAGATTCCGGCCTCGACGATTTGTTCCCTTGTTCATGTGAGTGTCGCACTAATACTGAATAAGCCGATATACTCATAGTCGTGCATGCCGTGGTCGTCAGACCATGGATCTCGCAGTCGTCTGGCAGCTGTGGAGGAATACATCTGGGTTCATTTCCGCGAACCAGTTTGTACCCGCCTTGCTTTTCTCTTGCACTCAACCTACAAAGGCGACGGCAGTTCTCCCAGATATAAGAGGCGGAGACTACGGTTATGAAGTAGAGGTTGTTGGCACTATCTACAGGTTTCGCGTTTCACGAGCACCAGACTCGCAAAGGCAAAGCAATATCTCCAAGACCTACCAAGAACAGCGGTCCTAGAAACCGCGCAAACAAACAAAGTCGAAATGCTCGCTCGACGGGTAAAAATAGGCTCCGCCAACCTCGCTGGCGAGTGACCGCAAGGCTCACCGGTTTTCGAGTCTCCCCCTTAGACTTAGCCTCGTCGGCTGGCGACAGGGTCTTCGTGATCCTCTTGATCTGAACGCGGCAGCCGGGGCAGATGCTGGAGTTCTTGGTCCACTGGTGGATGCACGCGAAGCAAAACACATGCCCCTGGACAAGGGATATACGGAGAGGCGAGAGATGGAGATGAGGTTCTCGGGTAATGAGTGGTCGGTGCCACGAGGAACAAGCAATACGCTCAGTCCTGAGTGCCCAACAAACAGAAAAACAAGAAACATAAAACAGTGAGTGAATGAGAATTGTCACAGACGGGCGCAATCTGGTGGGCAACGGTATCAGTACGTGATAAATGTCGGGATCGGAGTGGCTTGTTGCCACGGCGCATAAAACCATTTTCCAATCCCAAGAAGTCGGGTCGCTAAAACACCGTGCACAACGGAGCAGGTCGGTGCTAATGTTGCAGTGTCGACGGACAGAGCTAGCCGAGGAGACCAAAAGAATTAACACAAAATTGTCATCGAGAAAAAAAAAAGTTAACAAAAAAACAGGTCGAACCAACAGCTAGACCAGTGCCAGAGACCAAACGCCAATAACTACAAGGAAGACTGGCAAAAATTCACGCATACAAGAGGCAATAACATACTTGAATCAACAGACAGTGCAAGAAACAAAACAAAAAACTACGAAAGGTGGCATTAACTTACGCATGAGAGGACGCCCCTCTCGAGGTCCGGGAGCTTATCGCAACAGATCGCGCACATCTCCTCCTCCTCCCTCTCCCGCTTCTTGCTCTCCTCCGCTGCCTTCTTGGCTCGCTCGACTCTCCTCGCCTCTTCCTCCTTCGAGACTCCTGCTTTAGTTGCATCGTCGTCACACGCGTCTCTGGGTATGGCAGGACAGACAGCTAGCTGACAGACCGGCGAACGTCTTTGGCGTTGCGGGACCGAACAGGTTTGACACGTGCACCGCGCCAATTCTCAACTTAAAGACGGAGAGCAACGGCGAAAGCGTCGTAATTCGGGCAAATATTCGTGTTCGTTGTATGCATATCGACAGAGGCATGCGTGCGTTACGGGGTCCCTCGGTCCACTGACATCCTCATTCGAGGTCTCTCCTTTGCCCTTGTTCAACCACCTACATACCGCAGTCAAATTGAAGGGCGGGAGGCCAACTGTTGTCATGCTCTTTACCACACCCTAGCTTGACATCTTCCGACGGGAATCGCGATTTTATTGTCCGCGCTTGTCCCAGGGATTGACTGGGGGAAAGAAGCTTCGCCGGATTCGTTTGTCAGGCGACCCCGGGGCCAATTCGCTCTGTCATTGACCAACCATGATAAACAAGAATCACACCACAGAAGTGTACACCGATGGACACACAAACGATAGCGCTGCGACCACCCAAAAAACTCCTCCTCGTCGCCATGGTGGAAGGCTACAACGCGCTTTTGTGGCTCTTTTCCCGGGAAGACTTGCATGCTACCACGGTCAGCCCGCTCTTGATGGTGCAGCAGCGGTGGTCCTGGGTTAGCGATATGCCCCTGTATGACGACGACGAAACCGCGTGGTACCGCACCCTCACAAACAACCGCTATGTCGGCAATACCGACCTCCCCTCGCGAGCCCCCCCCGGTGTTTGCCATCGGGATTGGGTTTTCGTCGCTTGGCAACGACGTTGTGAAACAAGCCAATTCACTTCGTGAACTCGGCAACCAAGTAACCGGTTTCTTTGCCTCTTTTTTTTTTTGCGATAACCATAATGGTGGTCGAGTAGATCATATTGTGTGGGGTCGAGAACCCTCACTCTGCGCAAGGGGGATGATCGCACCACGTTGTGTTACAATGGTCAAGCATTCTCGAGGCAGTTACACAGTGCTTACAACTGTCTCTGGAAGTGAAAGCACCAGAAAATAAATTAAGTCATACGCAGCTGTCATCCGTACGCAAGGAAGTACGCACAAGATGCCGAACACCCTTAGCAGGATGCAGCGCACCCTTCATGCGACTCGCCGAACACCTCACGGCGCTTCGCGCTTGGTGGTGTGAGAGCCTGGTCCGGTGAGAACCCGGCATACTCCGTCCTGGCTTTGTAGGGAAGCGAGGTCAATGGTCTAACGACTACGGCATGCACGACAATGAGTAGACCTCCCCTCACGAGCGATCACCACATTCCCTCCTGGATCACAAAGCCGAGCCCACCACACTCCTGTTCTTGAATAAACACACAGACAGGCCCACCTTCAGTTCGCGCGATGAGTTCTTCAGGAAGAGGGGCGGTCCTTGTCACCTCAGACTGGTCTGGCGTCGGCGCCAGGGTCGGTTGGTTCTTGTTGCCGTTGGCGTTTTGAAGCCATCCCGATCCCGGCCGCTGTGGAGGGGCCATGTCGGAGAAGTCGAAGATTTGCCGAACAGAGCTTCTCTGTGTGTACGCGGAGCAATATCGTCAACGAGAGGGGGGCGGGGTGCAATGAAGCCGTCGTGGAGAGCGGTGAAGGTGGACATCAAACACGTTACAGTACCGATGTCACCCATTGGGGGGTGGGGGGGAGGGGGGCTGCTACTACTGCTGCCACCGGTCCTACACCATAAGTTGCTTCCGCGCATTCTTACAAACGCACAATTTAGGAGTACACGGTAGACTTGGCGGTTCGGAGACAGCACTATCAATGAACCCAATTTCCACAGCAGTTCCAACGAAAGAGGCTCCATGCAGACCGGCACCGAATATCGTAGCGGTACACTCAAATATACTGACCACCTTTCCGAACTCTTGTCTTGTGAATGGACAGCCGCCCCCAATTGGAGGCAGGCAGCTTGTTGTCAGAAGTGCAGAGGAGAGAAGGTTGACTCAGGACCTTGTATCATTGACGAGTGCGCCAGGCATGCTAGCCCATGCACGCAGATGGGGGATCGCCCCTCGACAAACATATACCACGATGAAACACGAAACCTCCTAGATCCCCGTATATCAGTATCGAGTGCTGGGAACCCCCAAACAGCCCCCTCTCGCCTGTCCAAACACTGATGCCACAAGAGCACCTCGAAACCTAGCGGTGGAGTCGACAATTACCAGCCGCAATACAGGCGGCAAAGTAGAACACTGACTCTGGGTTCATACTGTACCGCATAAGATACCACGGGTGTGGTATCTTACGCGACCCACAGACACCATCATTTCTCTCTGTACACGCTTCGTGCTAAGGAACGCGCCAAGAAAAACATACGTCCGCGACGCGATTTTAGAGACGCGTATGTGCGCAAGCGTGCAAGACAGCGCAAGCATGCGAACGTGACGTGCGCCACACGCATTGAGGGAGACTTCCTGCCGTATTGCGACTGGAGACGGTAGACTATACCGCTGGGTTTCGAGGTGCACTTGTGGCATCAGTCCTTGATCCCGCGGGGGGGGCGGCTGTCCATACACCAGACAATGATATCGGGGCGCGGTGCGTATGTGTGTTACGTAGGTGTGAGGGTGTGCTTGTGTGATTGTAGGAAACAACAGGAGCTCTAGTGAGCCGGAAGGGCTTACATGAGGGGGGAACAGAGAAGTACAGCGAAGTACAATTTACCAGCTATGGGCCTACAAGCCCTCTCACTGATCATTTTCACTAGAATACACGGAAAATAGAGTTATTGAGGCAGCTAGACGAATGATCATTTCAAGGTACACATGTAATGGCTACCCGCCCTACCGCCCGCAGCGTGATCCCCCATAAACCCTTTAATGACTATGTGGCCACCACCCTGTCGCGGGCTGCCCGTATGGCCTATACGTGGAGACAGCTGTTCTCCCACACAAATACACTTTGTCTCTCGTTCTGCACTTACCTTCTGTCTCTTTTATTCTTCGGTGAAAAACAAAATGACGCCGAAATGGACCTCGGGCCAAAGGGATTAACGCGAGTTTGTACATGCAGACTTGGGGACATGATTGAAGATGAAAAGGGAAAGGATGGGATGCTCGTATGTTGCCCCAGCTGCGGTTCCCGTGGCCTCTGAGGAAGTCGTCAAATGCGTGACAATAACCGTTATTGTCACGCATTTGACGACTTGCTCAGAGGCCACGGAAACGTTCTTGTCGCGCATTTGACGACTTCCTCAGAGGCCACGGGAACCGCAGCTGGGGCAACATAGAAGCATGCAGCTTCAATCATGTGTGTACCCACGTCTGCAGGTACAAACTCGTGCTCAACGACAAGCGCTTTAACTGTCCGGTTGGATCTGCCTAACATGGCCTCCAATGCCGTGAGGGAGGAGATTAAGGTACCCTCCCACGAACAGCCGTCATCATAGAAGTCCGACAACAAGCCACCGGTCAGTGTGAGTGACGACCATTGCATTCGGAAGGAGAACCGGAGGGGTTCTGCCTGCTCACCTATGGTAGTAACCTTGGTTTTCCATCGAGATCGGAGCAACTGGGTGCCGGACGAACCTGCTGCATCCTCGTGAATAGTGCTTGACAAGGCCGGTCACCGACACAGTAAACAAGATTACACACCCCCTGGGTATGGCGCATGGCGAGGCACGAGAAATCACCTCGTCGGCCCTCCTGCCCAGCTTTACACGCCCTCAGCAAGTTGCAGCTTGATCCGTGAATATCGTATATCTACGCAGCCTACTGCCGTTCAACGCAAGTTGCTATGCATTCTTGTGGAGAAAGAAACTCATTTAGTGCTTTGTCATGGTCGTCGCCTTCAACTTGAAACCGCTATTGATCCTTACCCACGTAGGTTCTAGACCATTGGCGTCAGTGAAAGTGCTCGGAAGCACTAACGCGTTCTTGAGGTGCGATGTGCCACCCTGTAGCTGAAGACGAATCACTTCTTTCCACTCATGAACATATTTTTCACCGCTTTCATCTGCCCATACCCAGTCCAGTTTCGTACGCTGCTGTGCACTTGTCTCTTCCGCGTGGCATCATTTACCGGGCTAGACCACCTCCAATTGGTCGAAGCTCGCCTACAGTACCTCATGGCATCGGCAATAACAGTGCAAACGCTGCAAAATACAGCAGGTACAACGAACAGTTCCATGCTGACCCGCACCGAATAGCGATATAGCACCTTCCAAGGTTTGGGCGAGGGAAATGTGTGAAGCTATTACGTGTACGTGCATGTCGTCTATGCTAGTGACTTGTCTACACTGCTGTCGTTGTGTAGACTAGTGTAGCAGCTGACACGACCACTACTGGATCTTTGGAATGTGTGTACGATTGCTAAAGATTGATGCAGCTATTCCACGATATCCTGGCTTCGGCTGGGCTCGAAATACCCCTGTTGCAGCCCTCCGCTCTTTGGATCAGTGACTGCCTAAGGATCGGGCGAGGGCATGTGTGGTGCCGTGATGTGTGTCTGTGAGATAGTAGTCTGATAGTCTATGTTAGAGATATCAATTTTGGCATTCGCATTTTGCGCATTGCGCATATCTCGGCAGGCTTCCCGCGATCTACCTGCTACAGCGGTAAGTTTTACCCGCTGGGACTGACGTCTTTTCAGTGGTCAGCCGGATAGCGCGGTCGATGCAAAGATTAAATACACTCCTACATAATAATACAAGGAATACGTTGTACCGTAGGAAGCCACACCGTCGACGGCAGCAACAGGGTGGCTTTCAGCAGGCCTCGAATCCATCGCCACCAATTTATCGCCACCGTGGAGCGAGGGGTCCTTGCGTTATGCTGGCAGTGCCTAAGGGCTCCTCCATAAACACGCATACCTGAGCACACAGCTTATGCCTACTCTGTACGCTCTCGCTCAAACCCGCCGGATTCGCTTGAGACCACTGCAGCTCATCATCATCAGTTCGGATTTGGAGATGTCGTGGACGCCGACAGAGAGGAGGAAGCACGCCCAAAAAATAAACATGAAGAGAAGCAGCTGTGAGTGCGCTTTTCACGGTGGGGCGGCACTTCGCACACTACACTACCTTTTTCCCCAAAGGAACAACACCGTCTGTAAACACAAAGAGGGGTGTCCGCTCTGTATGGGATTTTTCTCTGCGGTACTGGTGTGCGTTGGTTGAACATTGAACAGAGTCAGTTACCCTTCAAGCAAGGCAAGTTCGGAGGGTTGATATCCCGCCCAAAACAAAGACAGTGCGAGGGATTGTGTCTCCATGAAAGAAGATCAGCATCTAGAGTCTACCCTTGCCTACAGTACTCAAGGTCCTCAGCCCCATGAAACACGCACGCCCCTCTCCCTGTCACCTCTCACCTTTTCACCTTTTCGCCTATGAGTTGAAGTGGAGATGCTCCGCAAAAACCGGATGCATACGTGCTTGTTCTATCCTCTCGCGACCAAAGGAGGATCTCCGCTTTCGGGCGAAAGTGGTGAACGCTGATAAAGTCGAAGCTATCCTACTGTCCCATGCCGATTCCGAGCCTTTTTTCCAAGGCCCCGGGGCTCCGGTGCCTGCCACCCTCTTTGATGTGCCGCTCTCTTGATGCATGGACAACGGTGGGGGGCTGACGTACCAAGNCCCCCCCCCCCCCCTCGACTGGAAATTTTGCCCATTTCCAGGTTTGGTCAGTAGGGCCAAATGCTGAGCTGCAACGGGTTATAGGAACAACGACGACTCACGTCTGTACCTGTTGCCCAGTTTTTGTGTTGCACTCGATGGAGAAGGTGCCACCATGTGAACCTGGATGCCGCACACCACGCAATTATCTACTCCGACGGAGCGGCGACGACTTTATGTAGTCAGAGACACAACAGTGAATGAATTTTAGTGTTGTTGAAGTGATGCATTTGCTTCATACAAACCTCAAAGTATTATTTCTCCGTGGTGAGAACAAGTTGGTGAGAACATACACTCTGCAAACCAGCAACGACAAGTAAAGGTGTTTCTCCCGCGAAAAAAAAATGCTGCTGCTGCAGTGCTCCTGCTGTACACAAAAAGATCATCAAATACTATCATACTACTACTACTGTTTACTACTAACCACTACACTACTACTACTACTACTACTACTACTACTACTACTACTACTACTACTACTACTACT
>CACKRE030001657.1:7975-18687 GCA_902602495.3 Ectocarpus sp. CCAP 1310/34 | reverse complement strand
GCTGTCTGTTGGCCGACGTCGGCATGCCGCAGTCCGAGGTGTTTCCTTCCGCGTGTTTCTAACCCCAATCGGCGTGTCGTGTTGAGGCCATGTTTCACGATTATTTGGATTTTTGGCGCTGGTTTGTGCAGCGAGGTCTGGCGTCGCGTGGCGGCCAGTTGTGTGCCCCGATGTACAATGTGGTGCTTCGTCCTCCGGTAACGGCTGTGTTTGCCGATGCTTCCAAAACGGCGTTTGGAGCATACATACTGTGTGCAAACTGGGTGTTATTTCCGGCGTGATNTGTGCAACAGCGTCATGTGCCGGTGTCGGCTGGTGACTGCATCCAGTTGCGGGGAGACAATGAAGCGAGTGTGGTATGGATTGAGCGGTGTCGCGGAGGCAAGGAGCCGCGGTCAGGCGCGCTCATGCGGATGCTGGGGGCGATTGAAGTGTCTAGCGGGTGGCTTTTCCAATCGTCCCATGTGCCTGGTGTGCTCAATTCGCTTGCTGATGGTATTTCTCGCTGGCCCGCCGCTGATGTGTACGACAACCTTTGTGCCGCTGCCCCCCATGTACGATGGCAGGAAGTGGAGTTGAATCGAGCCGGGCAAGAGATGTGCTCTGCCGTACTGGGGCCAGCCTCGTCCGCCAGTCACTTGCGCGAACGTCTGAACGAACTTACCTGGGCCTTTTTGGAGGCTGGGTGAAATACCGTGTGATCGTGGTGCATCGGCCGGTTTTTATTGCTGCCGAGGTTGTTACGGGTGATGTCGTTGCTCAATTGCTTGAGTACGTCGCGTATTGTTTTTCCGTTTTGGGTCTACAACAATCGACGATCGCCAGTCATTTGTCCGCTATTAAGTTCTTCCATCGTGTGTCGGGTGAAGGGGAGCTTGATACGCAGCATCCGCTGGTGCGTTGTGCTTTACGTGGGGCGGCGCGGGGGCATGCCGACGTGGGCACACAGCAGCGGTTGCGACGGCCGGTGTCTTGGGCGATGTTGCAACGGGGGAGTTCGCTGGTATCGCAATGGGGGGTAGGCGGGCGCGTTTTGTTTCTTGCGCTGAGTGCTTCTCTCTTCTTCCTGACGCGAGCATCCGAGATGTTTGCGGTGTCGAAATTGTCTATGCATGAGGTTCATGGATTGCGTCGGGGGGACGTAGCGTTTTTTCGGGGGTCGGTCCAGCTGTTGCAGTCGGCGCAGTGGCCATTGGCCGATCGCGTGGAGGTACGTTTTCGTTCGTCGAAAGGGGACCAGTTTCGGAAGGGGGCGGTTTGCACGCGCACACGGCAAGGTCCGTGCTGTGGGGTTGACCGAGGGGGTGGTGCAGTGGATGTCATGGTGGAGCTGCTTTCTCTGTATACCTTTTTGCCTTCGCATGCGCCTCTCGTGGCTTTCGGTGTTGGTCAGGGCCAGTGGGCCATGTGGACTAAGTGTCAAGCTACTGTGGCTCTTCGCCAAGTGGTTGCGTTGGCGGGTTTGCAGCCCGAGGAGTACGCGCTGCACTCCCTGAGAATTGGGGGCGCAACTTTCTTGGCGGCGGGGGGGGCTTCGCCGGAGGTTCTCCGAAGAGAAGGGCGTTGGTCGGGGGAGAGTAGTCACCAGTGTTACGTTCGGAATGTTGGGGGTGACGCTTCGTGGGTGTCAGAGGTGTTGGCGAACAAGGAGAAGGTGACTACACAGCCAGGGCAAGGTACCCGATGGGGTGACGTGTGAAGGGGTTCCGTGGCACGTTGTGTATGTCGAGATCCTTGTTGTACCGATGGTATTTTGCTGTACATATTGTATGCCGCATATATTGGACGTTGTACATATCGTATGTTTTGCACATATTGTATGTGGTATATGTTGTGCATGGTTTGCCAAAATAAAAGGGGGGCGGGGGGGGGATCAGTATGGCGCACCAGCCTTAGGTTTGGGGGCAGACAGAGTTTACATGTCTCTGTCTGTTGGGTGGCTGATGTTTATACTGATCGTAAGGAGTAGACCGGGGGCGTGTGTGGTGTTGCCCTGCCTGGTCTCCGCTCTTTTCCCCTCCCCCTTGGCGAGCAAAGGGGGTACGCAAAATAATAATGACAAATTTCGAAAGCATCGAGAAACGCGAAAGATTGTCTGACGAAGTAAAGGAAATCTGCGTTTTGTGAGAAGCGGCAGAAATAAACCTTGGCCAATCAGAAAGCAGGAAGCGGACGAGCGTGTTGGTGTTCTGTTTTCAGTCTACTCGCTTCGCCGTGTTTACCGGGGGCGAGCGAGAGCACGTGTGCGTGTGGTGGCCAAGGGTTGTTTTCTGCTGTGACGTTTCTTTTTCCCACCCACCCACCCTTACTTTTGGGGGTGTCAGTGGACACGGAAATAGGAGCAGCGGCGTTGTGTCCAGTGTGAGTGTCCGTCGGGGGGGACTCACTGTGTAGCCGCAGTCGGGGTTGCGTGTGCCTATGCTGGGCGCAGTTCCGAGGTGCTCGTCCCATTTATTTTGAGTGGGATTGGTGTACATCGCACTTCAGGTGGTATAGTATATGCAGGACGCATGTTGTTGGGTGTATCGGACCGTTGCATGGTTGGGGGAGTGCACTCCTGGCTGCTGTGTGTGGCTATGTTGGTGCTACGCGCTTCCCCGTTACGTGCGTGACGAGTCTGATTGATTGGTGGATACGCATAGATATAATATGGCTTATATGTGGGTGTCCTGGTGTCCGGGTACATGCGTGTTTTTCTGCAGTGCGATGGGAAGGTCAGGGGAACAGAGAGTAGCGAGAGACGAGAAATGGTTTTTTTCTTTGGTGGCCCGGGTGTTTCCCCAAATGGCAATACTAATGTTGATGGGCCTTGTGGGGTTCTCTCGTGGTTTCAGTATGAACAAGCCGGTGTGGTACAATCAGCGGTTGTGGGGGGCAGACAAAGTTCCAACTTCTCCCATAACAATTGGCCTCAAACAACTGCACGACACAGACAACAGGGTGGCGGGGCTTCGCGGAACGGAGTATTCCGTGGGTGTGGACGGGGTCCATACGATGATTGTACGGAGCAGCTGACATGCCACATGCTGTGCTCCACGCACGACTGAACCACAATATATTCAGCTGTCAGATCACGCGTGTAGACGATCCCGCCTTTCTACCAAGCACGTGGCCTTCAGAGACAAGCAGGAGACGCATTTTGTAAATTGTCGCACAGTTATCGTTGATTATGTCGACCAACGCCACGGCAACAGCAGGAGCAGCAACCGCTGAACATGATGATTTGCTGGCGAACTCGGTCGGGCCGGATGAATCAGGTATCCGATACTGACTACCCAAATAGGCCGTATCGGCCAGGAGGCTGGATCTTCCTGCTCGAGCAATCGTTAGGCTTTCGCTGCGTGGCGTTTACTGTGGGCCGAAGCGTGGGCAGAAGCATCCCTCTTGAATATGCACAGCAAATTGCACGCAGCAGTCCGTTGACGCTGTGGTACCCGCCGAGGATCAAAACATTAACATCCAGGGTTGCTCCCAGATGGAGCAGCGTGAGGGTAATAGGTGGAGCTCGCTGCAGCTATCCAAACCGTACTGCAGATACGGCCACACTACTCGGAGCACTGCGTTGTGTACTATTGCACTGCATGTCAAGCGCTGTTCAACCAGTGTACAGCAGTTGTTCAGTGCGGCGTGATTTGCGTTCGTTTTTCTTGTTTGCGTCTCCCTGCCCCGGTGAGGGTGGCCCTTGTCGAGGAAATGTTCCATCCGAAGTCGAAACCGAACTTGTTGGATATTTATGTTGATTTCGGCTTGGCTCTACTTTGTACACATTGCAGGCGGGGAGTCGAAATCGAAAATCAACGCCGAAGAGGCGAACAACGCCCATACATGCCCGTTGCAATGATTCAGACCATGACCATGAGGGCTTCAAGTACACGGCATCGAAGGCAGCGAACGATGATGTACTGCTGTAAGCTCCGGACAACGGCCGGCCATGATCAGGCGGGTTGGAGGGTCTTTGTCTCGCATCGATACGCTGCGAACTCAGCGAGCAATGTGCAATGTGTGATTGAATCCTGCGTGCTGATGCAGGAAAGCCGAAACAGCTACCGTTGAATTTCGTCGACAAAAGAAGAGTTTCACGGCGATGACCGCTCTCTCACTCATCTAGGCATTTTCGATTTTCGTTGTCGAGTCTGGTGGTGCTCGCTTTTGATTTTACAATTTCGAAGATCGACAATCCGACGGCGTAACACTGCTGTAGCTTAATCCAATCAGTGACCTCGATGCGCCTTGCATATGAAAAGTACAGCCAAGTGCGCGTTGTTCAAGTACGGATCGGTTGGTGCTTCTGTACTCAAACGTCTACATGCTTTGTAGACAAAGGAATGTCGTGTCCACTGTCGAGGTGCAAACAGCATGTTGTCTGACGGGAGTACTACAATATACAGCTTACACGCGCTTGCAACTCCTCATGCTCCTGTCCTAGTCCTTGAAGACATTTCTTGGCCTCGAGGTGTCCAGAGCCAGCGGTGATTTGTTCACTACCGCCTCTCGGTCCGTGGGTGGCAACACAGCTGAAGCTGTGGTCTTTGTCACACTTCCACTTGGGCGCAGGGTGCATGCAATATCATTCGGCGTTCGTCGACGATTGCCAGGAGGAGGACTTGGGGTTGAGTTTGTCCTTTCTCCCGCTGTTGACACCCGCCTTGTGTTGAATGTAACAGGAGGCGTTCCCACCACCGCAAGTACCGTTCTCGCAACGGCTCCTGCGACAACTCCCGCGAGCTTGTTGTGCCTAAGCGATGCGGTCCTGGATCTGGCCCTCGGCTACCTGGATTCGGACAGTCTCGTTGCTTGCCAGGCCACCTGTCGTGCCGTCGGTTCTGCAGCTCAGAGCGGTGAGAAACCCTACTGCTGTTGTCAAGCATCGATCTCAATGATGCCTTTGCTCTGCATCTGTGCTTTGTGTGGTGACGATGGGTTCCGCAGCCGTAGTGTATGGTATCAACTCGAAACAACACTGCGTGTGCTACGTCTTGCGTTTTCCACAGCGTCGTCTGAGCCAACGACGACGCGCAACCGTTTGCGACCCCATCAATATCAGTGGATGGACTCATTTCTGTGTGCTTAAGGAGCATGTACATGATCTTGTGTCGGTGTGTTTTTTCTCACAAGCCTGTGGCGCCACGCTCTGGCGCCTTCGAGGGCACAATACAACCATTTTTTGCGAAATATCAGGCACGCAGATACTTGGCTAATTTCGTTCGCGAAGTCTACCCCAGCAGCCTCCGCGTAGCTTGTGGATTGGTTTGAATCGGCCACCTGGCATCTGTCTGAACAACTACAAGAACTACCGGAATATCGGGGATATATCCTTGCCCAATAGCCGGCGTACGACCCGATTTGTCGATACCCGCATTTGGCGACATATGTGCTCGTCTAGTTCCGAAAAACATTTGTTGTGCCTTCACATTCGAGGTTTTTCTTAGCTCTGACGACGAAGTCTTCGTCCTCCATTCAAACTCAACCTGCCCAACTTGCTTGCTAACAGACGATCTCTGGCGCAGCAAGTGCCTTGAGGACTGGGGCGAAGAGCGCCGCGTGCGCCCAGAGCAGAGATCTGAGCTGGTATCCACCTTCCTGGAGTCTTGGCGTGCTTGGCGCAGAGCGTTCAACAGTTACCACCGTGAGTATTGGACCACGGTGTTGTACGCTATTCCCGTCCCTCAAGTAAAATTGTTGCGCGTATGTTTTTTGAGTTAGTCGCGCTGGCGGTGAGTTTTCGTCGCCCTCGATGATTCTGTAAGGGGTGATCGTTTTGTTTTTCTTTCATAGATCTGGCCCTACGTCTGATCCGTTTCTTCCGCTGACAGCTTCTCCTGGTGTTGTCGTAACGCGGTTGGTGATGTTTTCTACCCTTTGTTACTCGGAGGTGTTTTCATCTTCCCTAATCGATTTTGTGTCGCTTGTTCCAGCAGTTTCCCCTCGGTTTGTACTCACAGTCGTATACCGGGCTGCCTTCTCGATCGCTCTCGCTTTTTTTGCCTCCAGCTGCTGACGTGAAACGAGTGGCCGTGTGGTGGGCAGGAGTGGAGGCATGGATGTCCCGGAATCTCCCTGAGGTTGTAGGGACCCTGAATGCCGGTGGGTTGTTTTTGCCGTTTTTGTCCTGCTATGTTTGATGCTGCTGTCGTCGATGTGGTCGTCGAGTGTATGAGATACCGTCATGTTGAAAATTCTTTGTGGAATTTGCCTATTACCCACTCCATCTGCTATCCAGCGAGATTGAACTTTCTCCCACCTGCCGATGTGGTACGAATTGGCACCGGTTGCGGTGCTGAGTTCTCCCCTTTTCTGTGTCGAATTCCGCGGGTTTCGCTGAATGTACGCGTAGGTGTATCTGAGGAGGAGCTCGACACCGCGGAAGAGGCGCTAGGCTGGCCTCTCCCGACCCACCTCAGACTGCTGTATCGCTTCCACAACGGCCAGGCAAGCAATAGTAGCAGAGGCGGATGTCCCTATTTGGCATCCCTTCTCCGTGAAACCTATAGGCTAGGCGCACTGCACGATTCCGAGCTTGTTGTCTGCCAGTTGTCATGTCGATCTGTTGTTGCCGCCTGTCTGCGAGCCTTTCCGGCGTACTCGGCCAAGGTCGAAGAAAATCTACTTTCCCCCCCATCCACACCCCTACCTGCCGTGTGCAAGGTACAAGGTACGTCGTAGGTTTCGACGAAGTTAGCCCACGTACGAGCCCGAAGTTCAGGTCTTGCGCGACGGCGGAGAGGGTTTACGTGTCATGGAGTTGGGGAAAAACAGGCGTGGGCACATCGATGCACAGGATTCGTGTTTGGTGTCCTCCCTTTGGACGATTCATGATCAGTTCAGAACGCAGGCAAGGTGTTGACACGATTATTGAAGGGGTCGCCTTTCGACGGTCGGATTATTTAAGGGCTAGTCGAAATACTCCCTCTTTCACAACGTGCTCTCTGCTGCTGTTGCAGCGGAACGCTGGTCCTCGTCATACTACTATGTGTCAGCCGTCGTTGCACGATAGTTTCAACGGATCTCCGATCAATCGGAAATCGATTATTGCGAACCACTTCCGGAAACCTCGTGTGAGTTACCGCTGACCTTTTTTTTGGGCCTCCTGGGGAGAGGGCAGGAACGGAAACGAGAAGTACGTTTTTACCCGCCGTCGTAGCCTCAACATCGGTAGGAACCTTAGTCGTGGCCGTTGCAGAGTCTTGAGTCCGGCAAAAAAACTGCAACAGCAACAACAGCAACAGCAACAACAGGAACAATATCTACTTGTATGTACCTTCAACATCAACATGTTTCTCACAAACAACAGTGGCTGCCCTGGGACGAGAAGCTGATCATACCCGTGGGTGTGGACGAAGGACGGCCCGCGGTTCTCCCTAAGGTCGTCGGCAGCGGCATGTAAGACGGTGTCTGTAGATTGGTTGTGGGGCTAGGATGATCTCTACTCGAGTGTAGCCGGTCGGGGGGGGGCGGGAGGGTGCGAGTCGGAACTGAATTTTGCAGGGTCTTTGGTTGAGCGAGTTCGGTAGACGACATCGGTGCTTGGGGGTGTTGGTGGGTAAACGCTGGAGCAGGCGCCGTATGTTGGTGTTGCGGTGAATGGGTATCCGTCCGTCTCGACTACGCTTGCCGTTGTCCGCTTTTTATTGGCTTTTGAACATCACAGGAGCAGGCTCATGAAAAGCCCAAAGCACGTTGTTGCTCGACATTATGCAGATCAACTTTGCACCAATTCGGACCGTCCAAGTTCTTTTTTTTGCGTACATGTCGGCGCAACTTACGATTCGGCCTTAACCCCAGCCTCTTCTTCACTCCTCTCCATGATACCTCAAATGTATATTCATTCTTTGATTAGGGGGGCGGGCGGACGTTGTTTTTCCTCGGTTTCAACTATTAGGGTTGAACGGTCCTGTTTGAAGGATGGCTCCCTTGCTCTTTCCCGAGGTTCCATGGAACAAGTTCCTGGGGTCGTGATAGTTTATTTCTCCTTTTCATTTGCACCAAATCGGCGGCTGCCTTTGTTTTACCGATGGAATTAGGTCTCTCGGGCTCTTGGGTGGCTACTGCTTCTACCAACGCATGACCACCTCAAAGCTCTTCTCCCTACAGAGGGGCGTAGTCGGCGGCCTCGTCACTGACGCTTCGTTCGATGGAGACAATCGTGGATACTTCGAAGGTATCAGGCACAGACAGTCGAGCTCCCCGCCCACCACCATTGCCATGCATTCAATGTTTTCGACTCGCAGAAATGCCAACATATGCATATTGATGCAGAAAGATGAAGGTTGTTCGGCGTCCCACGTAGGGCCTCTGACGTCTGTTCTTCGGAATATTTTTTTACCGGTATCCCTTGTATGTACTTGGAATGCACCCGCAAACATCTTCTAGTTGGCAATCAACGGTCTGACAACACGGAACAACACAGAAAACACAAACAGGACAGTTTTCCATCCAACTTCTCTACGGATAATCTGAATGCTCACGCCGATGCGAGGGAAGTGGGGAAGGCCTTCGCAACTCGGCCGACAACGCATGCTGCAGTACCTCCGTCGCTTTCTTGTGCATGAGGAATTTTTGTGTTGTTAATGCAGCGCAGATGGGGTGATTTCAGCTCGTCTATACCGTGCGTGTGGAAAATAACCCCCATCAAGTAACACCGTTATTTTCCCATTGAGATCGTGACTTGCAACCACCCGTCGCCGTACTAGCCGCCGCACGTCCCCCCTGATAAGCTGTACAAGGAAGCAACTCGATGAGATTTTTATCAGTCCACAAATACTTTACTGGCCGCATGTTGATCGCGATGCTCCGCCGAGAAGTCGTCAAAGAGCCAGGGGAGACATGTAAACACACACTTACATACCTATTTTTCGGTGATGTGCTTGTTGACTGCGGTATATGTATAGAAAAACTCATACCGGGATCTTGGAGGTTACATGGCGAAAAGTATCTAGCATGCTGCTCCTACTCTGACAAAACGCGTACAGGCAGCAACACTGCGGGTAATCTGTAGCTCCTTCGCAACATCCCTGCGCTTGAGACAGCATTGTGACCAATACAAGAGTGGTCAACATCGCGCGCCGGAGACCGCTACAGTATATGCACTTTTCATACTTCGACGTATACATTTTTCGGGAGAAAGTAGAGACAAGATAGATATGGATCCCGGCAAGTGCTACTGGCTCCCACCGAACATCTTCCCGTGAACGATCCTGGCTCCGAAGCTAGCGGCAGCAGACGCAGCACGTGTAGATCTCGTTGCGTGAGGCGCGGAAAGGAGGGACATGCAAGCTGAGTGCTCAGTGGTAGTCAGCTATGTACCGAAAAGCTAAGAAACGGTGTCCAGCACTGCCGCCTCCCCAACATACGATACTCTTGTCGTGCGAGCATGTCTGCTGAAACCAGCATGGACACAGGGTGATGGCTCGTTCTCTAGGTGGTGGGAGCGTCAGGCCTCAGTTAGCAGGAACATATTGCTCCTCTAGTAATGTCAACCCTGCCTCTCTCTCTGGCACGGTCATTCGCAGTCCTGCTCACGTTGTGACCCTCTCCTCGCGGGGAAAAGGTCGGACAGGCACATACACCCACGGCACGGCGCTGAGGCGTGTAGGCGTTTCGGTCGCTCGAGCGGTCGTTGGTGCTGCTGCCTGCCGGTACGTGTGAATCGCTTGCCCTTGACACGTACTGGTAAAACATCAGCACACACCATCACTGGGGCAAACCAAACGCGGATACGCCTCAGCAGCCCTCCCGTGGGTACCCGCGCGCCTGCCTGTCCGGCGCATTGGCTGGTGGACTACCCTGCGAGCAATCGTTTTTATTGCCGGTGTGGAGTACCATGAAAATTTGCTTTTACCGAGTACAGAGTTGATTGTCCTGTGATTCCGACGGTTCACCGTTGACACCCCATTTGGTTCAACCAAGAAAATGCTACTCCTGGACTTTTTTTTAATAAACGCATCGCCAACGTCTGCCGGTTGCTCGCAGCGTGCGCGAACCGCTGGGGAACCGACCTTGACACGATCCGCGCGAGGGGAGGGTTTCTGCTGGCGGCAGGGCCCCAAATGATGAAGAGGGTGAGCAAAATCAAAATGCTTTCCACCATTTAGGCTGTCGACGGATGCGTCGTAATGTGTACGTCTGTCGAAAGGGCGGATGCCGGTGCCATGAGTAGCGTTTTCGGAATCAATCCAAAAAAGCCTTCATTGTTGTGCGCAGGAGTTTCCGGTGTTAACCCAGGAGAATTGGTCGAAGGACAACTGTCGCACTCTAGTGCGATACTGTGACGGCTGCTTCAACAAGGCTCATCGGCTTTGTCGTCCTGGCTCCACCCCCGCAGCAGTCAGTGTGATATGGTCCTTACTTGCGGGTGCGACACGACACGTACCACGGACACAAAATTTGGACTGTGGGAGGGTGGTATTCAGTCCCCCCCCCCCCCCCCCCCCATTCACTTCGTGAAGTCGGCAACCAGGTTACCGTGTTTTTTTTTTACCTCCCTTTTGTTTTTTGGCGGTAACCATAACGGTGGTCGAGTAGATCATGTTGTGCGGGGTCGAGAACCCTCACTCCGCGCAAGGGAGATGATCGCACCACGTTGTGGTAAAATGGTCAAGCACCCTCGAGGCAGTTACACAGTTATCACAACTGTCAGGAAGTGAAAGCAACAGAAGATAAATTAAGTCATACGCAGCTGTCATCCGTACGCAAGGAAGTAAGCACAAGATGCC
>CACKRE030001654.1:20266-31081 GCA_902602495.3 Ectocarpus sp. CCAP 1310/34 | reverse complement strand
GTGGACTCAAAAACCGTCCACATGACAACATCACGGGCATCAATACATGGAAATATATCGATACGCTATGCAGGAGAGTGGATCTAAAAAATGCGGCGTGATTGAACCCCGTGGGGTTCAAACATACGGTTCGGGTTTCAAGCAGACCCGCACCAAATGCAAAGACAATATCATGAGCAACAGCAGTTCGCTTAACCTATCCAGGACCCCGCAAGGGTCCAGCACACACTACACTACATACCTCCGGCGGCAGCCCCTCCGATCCTAGCAAGGCGTGAACCTCCCGGCTGACACCCTGAGGCTTGCCGGCCTTCTTGATCGGAGCAGCTCCACCCTTACCCCGCTTGTTTTCTTGGAGGGGGCCCAACGGGCCACCTAACACGGGCGACGCCCTCCCGGATGGCGCTGGTGGACCTCCAAGCCCGAGGATGTCGGCCACATCGCCCATCACTTGGCTAGCTTGAGGCGCTGGCCGCTCCCCTCTCTTGGCTGTGCTTCGTAGCGCTCTCCCCTTTGGCGATCACCCCCGCAACCTTCAGCCTGGCCGAGCAGGCCGAAGCCCCTGCTCCGCTCGGACGTATGCCGAGCAAGTGTGGCCACAAGGAGATAGCTGCACTACGCGGTTGTTGCAAGATCTGGACACACCGCCGCATGTTGTGAGAGTACTTCCTGCTGTGCTCTCTGCACGACGATCGTGAGTTACACCTCGAGCAGCGGGCGGAGCTCGTGGGTATGCCGGAGCATTCTGCGGGGGTNTTTGGCGATCACCCCCGCAACCTTCAGCCTGGCCGAGCAGGCCGAAGCCCCTGCTCCGCTCGGACGTATGCCGAGCAAGTGTGGCCACAAGGAGATAGCTGCACTACGCGGTTGTTGCAAGATCTGGACACACCGCCGCATGTTGTGAGAGTACTTCCTGCTGTGCTCTCTGCACGACGATCGTGAGTTACACCTCGAGCAGCGGGCGGAGCTCGTGGGTATGCCGGAGCATTCTGCGGGGGTTCTCGCTATTCCGCCGCATGTCCCTAGCCACCGCACAGCCACTTGCATCGAGGCGAGGAGCGAGGAGGGCCACAGGGCAGGCAGGGGGGGATGGCGTCCAAACCAGCGGCGGCTACGACCAAAGCGTCACGACTGTTCTATCCTTTCAGGGCTCTAGGGGCGGTGACAGATGGACTTCCCTTCGTGCTGAACCGGAGAGGAGACGAATGCTTTCTGGCCGTGTCCATAGATGAGCTTTTCAGGTGACTGGAGTACTGCTGACTGCTTGTAGTCTGGTGTTGGATCAGCTTTTGGCGGTTTGAACGCGCGCTACAGCAGCTGCTGCTGCTGTTGCTACGCGATTTCGCAGCAAGGCAGAGTGCAGCGTACGGTTCAAATATCTCTGCTGGGGGCACTTTCTTGACAGGACGCGTTCCTATGGCGACTCCTGAGACTACGGACACAGGCCGTACACACGTGACAGCAGTAGCAGTAGCGGCATGTGCTTGCGAGCACGCCGAGCGGCTGTACTTCAGACATCCTCGACCCCTCAGTGTGTGAAGGACTCAACTCAGTTGCTCCCGTTGCGCCTTCGGTGTTAGGAACACTGCTGTGTCTAACAAGGGGTCGTGACATTGTTGTACAATACCCTACGGGTGTGTAGATGTTGTAGTTAAATATTATTGCTTGATTCTAACAGCTGCACCATGGACGCTGTTGCCCTTGTGGGTCGTTACTCCATCAAAGACGAAAGCAGCGTTTGATTCAACAGCGGCTCCTGCGCTATCGACGCCTACCTTAGGTCGCATAAGATAGATACCACCCTACACCCTGTCAAGGCCACGGGGAAGCTACGATAGATCGAATCAGTTATCACACACACTTGACCGATTGTGGTCCCTGGGTGCTCGACAAGAGTGTTGATCTGAGGGCATCGGGAGTGAGCCCCCTCTTGCCTCGTGCCTTGTAGATCGTCTACTTTTCCCATTTGGCCTCTGACGAACCTGCTGTACACTTGAATCTGTCCAGCATACGTCCTGGATAAACGGGCCGTGGTGCCATAGACGCCCTTTCCATCCCGCTTTCAAAACCTACCTGGCCCTCAGGCGACTCGTAGCACGTGCTGCCGAGCAGGCCTTACCCAATCATCGCCCGCCGATTTAAACTGCACCTGTCGTCAGCTTTGCTGTGAAGCTTGGTACTCCTACTACATACATGCTCCCGAGGCGGTCGTGTCATCTGCCGCTGCCCATTTTCCGTGCGTCGCTGCAAATGAACCGCTGCTGTTCCAATGTTGTGACGCTGTGTTTGTTGTTGTTAGTCTTCATTTTCATCACCGCTCGGGTGTCTGTTCGGTACGGTACCTTCTGACAGCTGTGCCGGTCCAACTGGCGCGGACTGTTCGTTCACTTCGTCTGCGGCAATCTATCGATATCGATACAACCGGTAATCATCTCCGCTGTGAATCAAGCGCTGCTGCTACTCCTCCTGTACATAATTTGCATTAGAGCTATCGATGTGGCCCCTCGGCGCTAAATGAGTCAACCGTTGCCGCTACTGCCACTGTACATGTTGCGTTTGCAGCAGATCTGTCGATGTGATGCGCTGAATAAAGCAACCACTGCTGTATCATGCTACTGCAAACTTTGCGTTTGCACTAGATCTATCGATGTCACCATTTACCCCTCGTCGCTAGATGAACCAACCGCTGCTGCAACATGCTGCTGTAAACTTTGCGTTTGTGGCAGATCCATCTATGTCACCTTTTACCCCTCGTCGCTAGATGAACCAACCGCAGCTGCCACATGCTGCTGTAAACTTCGCGTTTGCGGCAGATCCATCAATGCGACCCTCAACCCCTCGTCGCCAAACGACCCAACCGCTGCTGCACCATGCTGCTGTACACTTTGCGTTTGCGGCAGATCTATCGATGCGACCACCTCAGGGTCGTTCTCGTTTCACCCCCGATGAGCAAGAAAATAACGTGCCTGGAGTCGTGGGGCAACGAGCACACCTACCTTCGTCGGGTGTGGGCGTGAGGTGCTAGGGTGGAGGCGCTTGTCGTGCACAGGGTCCCTCGGTTCACACCCCGGGACGGTAAGAGAGTACGAAAATTGCTGTGGGTTGAATAATCGCAGAGAAAATTAGTGGGTGTTTCTGTTTCAACGGAGATAGTACGAAAATTGTGTACATGTTCACAGCGTGGTATATGAGTGTTGTCGTTAAGAAGGAGACAGTAGAGATGGAAAGATTTCACGAAACCGGAAGGCAGGAAAGAAGAGAACACGAATGTCGTGGAACGCTCTCATGGAGAGGTACAGTAATGCATCCGTGTTTTTGTTCAGACGGAGATAGCATCGATTTAGACCTAACCCTAACCCGAACACGAATGTTGTGGAACGCTCTCATGGAGAGGTACAGTATATGCATCAGTGTTTTTTTTAAGACGGAGATAGCATCGATGTAGACCGTACCTCTCCATGAGAGCGTTCCACGACATTCGTGTTCTCTTCTTTCCTCCCTTCCGATTTCGTGAAATCTTTCCATCTCTTTCGCCTTGGTCTTAACGACAATACTTGGGCATCTCGATGTGAAAACAAACCATTTCGTGCTCTCTCCTAGTTGTCAACTTTCACAGAGAGGCACATGTTGCATTGAGGTGGAGGTGCTTGAGATGGACTGTGCTAAAAGCGTAAGCAATAGGAGAGGTGGGCAGCGTTAAACATGTATGGCGGAAAGAGTAGATGTGGATGCCGTTTAACTAGACATGGAAGAGAGGAGAGAGAAACAGAGCTGCTATAATATAGTATCAACAGAGGACACGTAAATAGTAGAGGTGGAAAGCGTCTACAATGTAAGCCGGAAATAGACGAGGCGGGCACTGTGTAAACTCGACAGAGCTACTATCGAAACAACAGAAGAGAGATACAATGTCACGGGAAGGTGAGGGGGTGAAAGTGGTAGCAGAGATAGACCTCCAACACACCCGCGGGGAGCCTTGTGCGTTCGACACCAGTGTGTGCGGCGCATGGTATCTGAGGAGTCGCGTTTGGCCATGATTTCCTGGCGGCTATATCGTGGTGATGGCGGTGGGGTAAGCTTGTGTTGTAACTTCGGCAGACGGTGTTCCCCAGAGACCGAACTATCGATGAATCCGGCTTTGTCGGCCAGGGGATGACGAAAATCAGCAAACTTGGGAAAATCAGCAAACGCAAGGGGGAGTGGTGCCCGGCTTCTGGTCCACCCTTGTGGAGAGTAGCCTGAGTCGACGAAAACCCGGCATATCGCTCCGTCTCGGCAATGCAAGGATGCCAGGTCTGTGTATGGTCTACCGACTACGGCATGCGTGTACACTAGTACAACTCCCCCTCCCCCGTGCCCCATCACCAACAAGCACGCATGTCTCGAGGAGAAACATGCGCTCCATGCCCTCCTCTTCCCCTGGCCCTAACGCTAATGCATCACGCCCAGGTTCGCTTCCTGCTGTGCGTCGGCAACACGCTCGTGTCTCTTTGCGAGGAGGGCCGCCTCAAGGCTTGGGATCTCAAGCACCGCCCCGGCGGCAAGAGCAAGGGGCCCCGCGGGGGTCCCCAGGGGGGAGGGGAGGGTGTCGTGGGTAAACCGACCTGCGACGCGGCCTTGGAAGGGGGCTTCGTGCCGACAGCGCTGGCGCACCCGCCGACGTACCTGAACAAGGTGGTGGTGGGCTCGGAGGGAGGAGCCTTGCAGCTGTGGAACGTTAGGGCGGGCAGGTGATGATCGCATACGCAAGATAACACTCCCCCTGGACCGATTTTCGAAGCTCTGTCACTCTGCAGTAAAAACTGTGGCGGTGCGGAAAACTCGCGGCGTTCGTCAAGAGCTTTCCGGAAGAGCGTTGGCCTGTTCATCTTCGTGGGGTACTACATTAACAGCAAGTATTTATGTTGACGGCTGGGATGACGCCCCACCACTCTACATGTTGTAGACACTCTTACCATGCGTTGAGAACCATCCCTCTTTGAGTTGTAGCTGGCCTGTGAGCACGGAAGGCGTCCGGGCCAATTGGACCAGCACGGATTTTAGAAGACACTAACTGAGCGGAATACGGCACGGCTTCTAATGTGACAACAGCAATGTAGTACAGGGGAGGTGGGTGCGAAAAGAGGCTCGCAACCTTGTTCACATGTGTACTGTATCCCACCACGGTACATCCCACGGAAAAACCGTCAACCTCGAGAGGAGGAAATGGTCCCCTATCCGGTTATCGTGGAAACGTGCCCATTTGTTCGTAGAAATGTGCCCATATTTGCGTGGAAATGTGCCCATATTTGCGTGGAAATGTGCCCATATTTTCTCTTCATTCGACGTGGACGATGCGCGCGCTTTTCCTTTTCGAAACGCCTGCGTAGGCGGGTGCACTCCTTCCAAAGCTTGGACCCTAAGGGTGCGGCGGTGAGCTGTATCGAGCCGTCCCCCGCCCTGGACGTGGCAGCCGTTGGCCTCAGTGATGGCCGTGTACAGGTGAGCCGCGTCGATGACCGCGCAGCAGCGCGTTGCACAGTGTGGTCCCGGAGTACCGTAATTGTACGTGCGATGGCACCCATGGGTGATTTCGCAGCCATCGGTGTTGCAGCACCGGGGTGCGCAAAAGCATCAAGAACGGCATGATTTAATGCACTCACTCCCTCACTCCCTCACTCCCTCACTCAACCAAGCACACAGCACCTCCAACCACCCGAACAAGGAGGGGGTCGTAAACGGTACTTCAATTCTGTCGGTACCATGCCCCTTGAGACAGAAAAAGGCAGAGGGAAGCCACCAGCTAACAATGGAGGGGCTTGCCACCAGCGAAGAGGCTGGAAGAAAAACGATACCGTGCCGTATACCTTCCCGAGCAGGGAACCACAGCTTCTGTTCTCTTTGGCACACGCCACCCCAAACGCGGATTCGACCTCGTCACTGATCACCACTCCGGGCTGGTTGCATGGTACCGCCTACGCAAGCTACATGTCCCAGGAACCGCCTGTTCGTTTCTTGGGTATCGCACCTATCGATGTCATCGCACCGGGGGTGCGTTGGAAATCTAGAGGTACATGAGTTGGATTTCTGCACCGGTATCGGTGTTGTGGCACCCATCGGTGTTATGGCACGGGGGTGCGATAGAAAACCAAGATCGGAATGATTTAAAAAACAGTTGCACCCCGCTGCCATCACACGCACAATGACGGTGGTGCCGGTGGAACATTGCCGGTTTCCTTGTACACTGCTGTGGGGTATCCAATTGCTTCATACTCTTGAATAATGACGGTGAAATCGGTCGGATCGCATCGGCGCAATACCGGAGGCCACTACCGAAAGTGTTTTGCTCTCAACCCCTAAGTACTTCTCCGCGCGCGGACCGATTCCACAGCGGTGTTGGTTTCGGTGTGCGGCGTTGTTCGTGCTTTCTCTCGTCGCCTGTGCGTTTGGCCGCGTGCGAGCCAATTCCAATTCCAAAGCGGTGGTGGTTGTGGCTTGGACCTGCGGCGCAGGCTCTTGCAAAGCATTTTTCATCTATGTCCAATGCTTGGTATGTTGCAACTACGCCAGGGGAGGTGCCTAGTGTTGGTTCTCTTGCTGTTGTAATTAGTATACGGGCCCCAGTCGCGGTTAATTATTCAGGGTGTCCCCCTCTGGTCTGGGGGCGGCGAACGTACGTTCGGCTTGACCCCGCGATCAGGGTGTAGACGATTTAGTATCCTCCCAGCAGCAGTACACTTTTGGCGTCCGTCCGCTGTATGCAACAGCCGACGCCCCTTTTCTGTCTTTTTATCCTGGGCAGCTACTCTGCTCATCCTCAACCGTTTCCGTGGCTTCCTCCCTTGCCCGATACCTTCTCTTTTCGCTGCTTCCCGCACACATTGCCGCCGCCACCGTTCCGTGGGAAATAACCGCGGACCAAATAACCGCGGGGCAATAAAGGTGCTCCTTGCTCACCACCGACATATTCTCCTTTCGGTTCTTCCCGCGTACATTGCCGCCGTCACTGTTCCGTGGGAAATAACCGCGGGGCAAATAACCACGGGGCACCAAGGTTCTCCATGCTTGCAACCGATTTTTCTCTGCCTCCCGCGCACCACCGCGTCTTGCTATTCCGCCGCCACCGTCCCGTTGGAAACAATAACCGTCGGGCAGGTGCTCAACCTCAGGACCGATCAGCTACTGATCAGCTTCAAGCAGGAGGTAGGCGTCACCAGCCTGTCCTTCAGAACGGACGCCGCGGCGGCCGAACTGCCGCTGCTGGGTTCGGGCGGGGGGGACGGGCGCGTGTGCCTGTGGGACCTCAAGGAGCGGCGCCTGCACCACACGATGGGGGCCCACGAGGGGGGCATTGCCAAGCTGCAGTTCTTGCCCAGGTGGGCATGGAGACACGTTTGGGAGTAGTGGTATTAAGGGCAGGGATGTCGGGCTCCCGGTATGTTTTTCGTGTTGTTCTTGTTCTTGTTCTTGTTCTTGTTCTTGTTCTTGTTCTTGTTCTTGTTGTTCTTGCTCTTGCTCTTGTTGTTGTTGTTCTTGTTGTTGTTCTTGTCTTCACATTAAAGTTGTTGTTGTTGTCTTCACATTCAAAATCGTTCCGGTTTCAGCATAGAACCTTCCACGGTAATATCCGTGCCGGTCCAACTGACGCGGACGCCTTCCGTGGTCAACCCTAAATAGGTTTTATTTCTACCTACTACTTCTGGGGTGAGAATAGTTGGTACCAGTACCAGGTATGTTGTTTTTAGTACCAGCCGCGCTTCCAACCTACCGCAGGTGACACAACTCAGCAGCCCCCCCGAGACAAAATTTTGAAAGCTTCATATCCCAACGACGAAGAGGGTGTCTCTATCACAGCGAAACATTTCGGAAAGCTGTGGACGAGACGGTTGGTTCCTACGCCACGGTGTTTCGCCACTTCCTCTCGATCTACTGTGGAGCAGTCGACCTTTCGGAAACGAGGCGTCGACTCGTGCGTCTTGCTATCCTTCGGTGTCTTTCAAGTGTTGATGTCGGTGACGGGCTGTAGGCAGAGAGAGGCAGGGCGGCTACGCTATTCTACGGTAGCGTTGGCGGTTCCGCGTACTTTGGCGGTATTCCGGCGATTTTACCGGACCTCCCAACCGGGCGGTAGTTTCACGGCGTGGAACTGACGGTCATAACCTGCTGTCGACCTTGTTCGTCCCGGAACGGTGTGATAATCCTCCGCGTGGCCCCTGCTGTCTGAGGTTTCTCCACGTATGGCTGACATACCGTGCGTTTGTTTGTTTTTGTCTGGACCTTGTTTTCCCCGGCGTGGTGCTAATACCCTTCGCGTGCGCCCCGCTTACGCTGCGGTCTCGCGCCCTGCTCTCCACAGGGAGCCGGTGCTGGTAAGCAGCGGGACGGACAACTACATCAAGATGTGGGTTTTCGACTGTCCTGACGGGACGGCGAGGCTCCTGAGGAGTAGGGAAGGACACCGCGCGCCCCCTCGCGCGGTCCGGTACCATGGCAACACTACTCTCGCCACCATGGGGAGGGGGCGGGTAAGTCCACATGCGGGATTTTTTTGCGGTTTCTCAGTTGCCTCTCGCTTCAGATGGTAGGTAGACTGCCCTCTTCCTATGTTGGTTCTTCAAGCCACCAGGTACACGACAGCTGTTGCCTCTCCCTACAGGTAGATAGCTTCTCTTCCTACATTGGTACTTCAAGACACCAGGTACACAGCAGCTGTTACCTCTCTCTGCAGGTAGATAGGGTTTGCTGTTCTCTTCCTACATGGGTACTTGAAGCCACCAGGTACAAGACAGCTGTTGCTCTCTCTACAGGTAGATAGCTTTATAGTTATCTTCCTACATTGGTACTTGAAACCAGCAGGCACTAAGGTGCCTTTCTCTAGACGTGGATTCTCTTCCACCTTGCCACCTATAACCGACAGACACAAGCCAGCACTCGCGCATGTGTCGACTTGGTTCAGGCATGGTGTATGGTCGCTGTCGCCGTCGATATCGCGAGACAGTATAGGTTGTCTGAATAGCTGTGTGGTGTTTTCGTCTTGTAGACGTTGATGCAACCTATGTTTAAGTCCAACCATAAACCAGCGGATTGAAGAATGGTTATATAACGTCTGCCCAAAACCACAACATGTAAAGCAAGTCAGTGCATTGTCCTGCCCAAAACTAAAACCTTAGAGACATCGTAGCAAGTGGGTATCCCCCATACTCTCTCTTTTGCGACTCTACGAATACCTCACGGTGCTTCGCGCTGGGAGATGTTAGATCCTGGTTCGGTGGGGACCCGGCGTGCTCCATCCCGGCTTTGTAGAAATGCGAGGTCAATGGTCTAACGATACGGCAACTCACCTCTTCGGCGGGTTCTCCAGGCAGGTAAGCCCCTGGGAGGAGTGCGCAAGCGGGTTCTTCAAGCAGCACTCCACTTTCCCCTCGTACGCCCTGCAACAGCAACCTGTGCACCGCCACGGCAACGGCGCAGCAAATGATGCAGCTGGATGCAGCACAAATGCTGAAATGATGAAATGCACGGCTACGAGTACACCCCCTTCTTGATTTTTTTTTCGTCGTCCCCTCCGTATCGTCTGCAGACGCGACGGCGCTTTGTGTCCTGTCGGCTGGCACCGACCGTTCTTTCAGGGTCTTCCACACCGTCAGGGATTGCCTGAGCCAGGAACTTTCCCAGAAGCCGCTCGTCAAGGTTTGTTGTACATGCGAATTTTTCCCCTCCCCCAAAGTGTTTAGTTTGTATATATATTGCTCATTGTCAAATAGTTCCCCAGGAGCTGCTCGCCAAGTTGCGCGAATGAAGTTTCCAACCCTCACATGTTTTTTTTTTTTTGGTTATTGCTTAACCCGGTGTCAGTGTACTTCCCGTAAGGCCTTTTTGTCGATATCGCGAATGTACGATATCCAGATTTTTGCCTTACAGCCTCGCGTCCAAGTCCGGTGAGTCAGGAGTCGTCATACGTGCGAGCGAGCGACGGATGGGGTCTAGCCATTAGCACGTCACCTAATACGATCAACAGCATGAACAGCACCATCACCAACAACGATCCACAACGCCAAATCAGCTAACCGTGTTTTTTCACAACATCCTTACATGGCTGCAGGTGGCTACCCGACACCGGGTGACGACACAGGACGACTTTAAACTCCGGCCGGTGTTGTCCTTCGCCGCCAGCGAGACCCGGGCTAGAGACTGGTGCAATATCATCACCTGGTATGCTATTGTTGCTGTTGTTGTAGTCGTCGTCATCGTTTTTGATTTTGCTGCCAGGGGTGCGATGGCGACCTCTCTCTCTCTCTCTGTGTCACCATCCTTATGTTCCCCAAAACTTCAGTGTGGTGTTGATCACACCGACAGCATGTGCCAGGGATACAGCTACGCGTCTGTGTTAACATGCCCACGGTATCTGACACCCTCGCCCTCTTCATGTGTCTAGCTGTCCTTTCGATGAACACGCTGCGATAAACAGCGACATGGCCATATCCAACCGCAACATTTGGGGCTGCTGTATCCGATCCGTTAACGATTCCAATCCCTGAACGATTCGAATGCCGTTCGATGTGCCGTTTTCTGTCCGTCAGCCACGAGTAGGATAGCAATGCCTACGTGTGGAGCTACGCCAAGCGGGCCGCCGGCACCCACGTGCTGAGGCAAAAGCACTGGCCTGGCAACGCCATGATGCACCCTCCGGACCCAAACGCGAACGCCACGTCCGTTGCGATCAGGTCGGTTAGTCCGTGTGTTCCCGTTGAAAACCGTTTCAAGTTCCCCATGATGTCGGTTTCGATGCTATGTTCGGCGCGTTATTCCATCGGTAATACCGGTCCCACTAACGCA
>CACKRE030001653.1:1182-15732 GCA_902602495.3 Ectocarpus sp. CCAP 1310/34 | reverse complement strand
CTGCTGCTGCTGCTGCTGCTGCTGCTGCTGCTGATGCTACGGACACACCCACCGTCTTCGGGGTACGCCGAGTTGTGGAGCGTCTCCCGCCAGCCCACACACTCGGCCGCGCTGTAGCGGAGAGCATGCGCCTGGAGACCGACCTTCCCAAGGTGAACTGCATTGAAAAAAAAGCCGGGTCCCGTCGTACGTATACCAGCCCAGACGGGGCTCAAGTGCATGACGTACCGGCCGACGGGGATTGTGGATACCACGCTATACACGGTGCTTTGCAGCGAGTTTTGGGCGTCACCCGAGCACCGCGTGACGGTGCTGCCGTGAAGAGTACGCTCAAGGTCCGCATCGTTGAGTACATCCTGGGAGCGCATGCATCAACAGAGGGTATCTCTTCGTTACTTTCGCCCGACCAGCTAGATCGGGCTCGCGCCTTGGGTTGCACAGAAGTGTTGAACATGATAACGCGAGATGTAGAGAAAAATGAACGAGAGCCCCGTCTGGGCTGGTATACCTACGACGGGACCCGTTNAAGCGAACAAAAAAAGGTTCATCCCACACCTGCTGGCTGAGGTCTGCTGGAGCTGGTCTGCTGCTACAGCAGCTGAAAGAGGTAGTCTGCGAGAGTGGAACTCCCTCCCCGTGTTTTTTCTGCGGAGGGATTCAGCTCTCTGGTGTCCCCGGCTCGCGGGCGGCCACCGTTTCGCGCGAGCTATTCGCCCTTTCGAGCCCTCATTTTCAGTGCAGATTTCAAAAACAAATTGTGCGACAGGAAGAGGAGCAGCACTCTGACCGACACTCAGGAGGCGTGTAGTCCCAAAAGGGTTAATAGGATTCAAGGAATGAATTCCTGCGGGGAACAATGGATGCAGTGAGAAAGCTGAAGGTCAAATTCAGGACCGGGGACTACGGCCTTCGAGAACGTAGACGAAGATTTAAGAAGGTACATTAGACGATGAAGACGATAAGTTAAAATGTCAATGCGGCTCCGAGTGCGAAGACCGTGTTCATGTCGTTGCGGAGTATTCGTTGTACAACAAGAGGAGGGGGAAGTGCACGTGACTGAGCTGGGAAAAGTATAAGGAAAATGCAGGGAGATGTTTGAGGCATGGAATAGACAGGAGAAGACGGTAGCTGTAGTGGGGCATAGGCAGCGGGAAGTGATATCGATAGGAAGGATAGGCTAGGTGAGACATTTTTGAGCCACCTTTGGCAATCAATGTAGGAAGGAACGATTGGCCATCGGTGATCGGTCCTGTGGGAACAATGCTCCGTCCTCTCGAGGACGCGTGGTCAATGGTCTAACCGCTTAGACATCCAAAACATAAGTGTACGCCCCGCCGCTACGGATCCCGCTGAGAGGACGTTGTGCCATGTAATGTAGTATATTTGACCGAAGGTGAAGCCTCTCTATGTTCCAACGCTTCCAGGCTATCGTGCCGTGTTGCTGCAAACTAATCTGAAAATCCACAAAAAACAAACCAAAGCAATCAAATGTCAGAAAATGGAGCACACCACAACAACAGGCACTGCCTGGAACCACAACTAATTCTCGGCGCATACGCAGCCGGAGTCACAAAACACATGGTATGATACATCACACATCTACGGGCGCGCTCCAAACACTGTTCGACCTCGTCGCGATGATGGCGAACGTTACGATACACCTGCGGTTTAAACTCGAAGGCGCTTCTGGCCTAACAAGTCGATCGCAGCCACTCCCACCCAGCCCCAAACAACGCTGTACAAGTGGGCTGTCGATATTACTACATCTCTGCGGGCGGGCTCGGCTGCGCGTTTCGAGGCATACATACGCATGCCCCCGGCAAATGACCGCACTGTGTACCCCCCCCCCGCGCTCACCCCTGCCGACTGCCACACAAAAGAACTAATCGAAGGATCCTGGCCTGTCAGTCACACCACCACCCTTTACCTGCAACGCACTACCACTAGTTTTCTTCTTCGAATCCCCTCACGTGCCGCAGCCCAGAAGCTGCCGCCACCACACGGCTCTCCATTTCGCTTTTTCGTTGCCCCTAGGCTTGACAAGCGAGACGTACGGCACGACGAGGAAAACACCAACTCAACCACAGTCCGACGCCTTGATCAAACAAAATAATTGACCCCGTTCTAATCTCCGGCTCCGTCCTTGTCTGCCCCACGCCCCCAGGCGGCGTGGCACGCCCACCATGCCGTGCGAGTCTCCGCTCACCGGCATTTCCTTCTCCAACTGCTAAATAGTTCACACACAAGTTTCGATACCACTCGGTCGCACACCCCCAAGCAACTATCGATCCCACTCTCCGCGCGCGTTGGTACGACGCGTGTCACATCATACCCGGCTCATTGCCGGTGCTGGTACTGTCGCTGCTCGAGGGCAGGTCTGCGTGGAACTGATCTCTCTCGCCGCTGCCGTTTCTGCCTCGGCTTCGGCTGAAGGGTGCCCCCAACATGCAGCACATGATCCCAGAGTCTGGGGGGGGGGGGAAACCACGGCCGACAAAACAGCGAACACGACCACGCGTAGTCGACAGGAGGGGCGGGGTAGGGTGAGGTTTGAGAGAATCCAACAAGCAAATGAGTGTTCAACCACTAGGGCTACTGGGTGGATATGAGATCTATACTGCTGTAGGCCAACGAAAACAAGCGCAGGCAACTCGAATTGGTCAAGCAAAGGCGGAACCCCATCAGTGCACGTGCACGGCACGTGGCCGTTACATTTCGGTATACACCACTTCTTGTATTTACCACACCGTCGCAATTTCTTTTAAAGACAAGGAGATATGGAATCTCTCGGATGAACTCGCTTGTGTCGAGCTCTTTCTCTCCCTCCCGTATCACATCACCCCCCCTCCTCCCCTTGCCCGCCATCCCTGCCTCTCGATGTCTCCCTCGACATGTCGCATGGCAAGTGGGATGTCAACATTACAACAAACCGTTATGCTTCTGTCCGTACTCACAGCAAACGGCCAGGAGACACGACAGGAACCCGATGATCACCACCAGCAGCGTCCAGTGCCGCAGCAAGGCTGGGGAAAAAAGCAAAAGCGAACAAACCACGATCGACGAATGAATGGAACAGAGAAACAGACCCGATGCAACGGATCACGCGTTAGTTAGGCAGCATGTACTTTATTCGGAGCACGGTTTGGGTTTGTTCGAGAACTAACTCGCACGCTAGCTTTGGTCGAAGAACCAGGCTGCGTGGCAGGGTGGCACGGCTTCCAAAAAAGACCAGAGGCCGGGGTGAGGACAAAAACCTATCGATGACAACCAAGCGTTTGTGATCACAGCCACGCGAGTTTGCCTCCAGACAGCAGTCAAACAGAGCACCCCCCTGACGATAAAAGGTCAAACGACCAAGCAAAAACCTAAACAAACACACCATACGCACGTCATACTTGCGCACGAAAAACTCACGTGAACACATTCGATTGCCAGTGAAGAGACGGAAGTACAGCGCCGCCCCTACGACGCTCCAGCCCGCGAGAAACCATTGGCTTACCACCAGGATGAAGAAAATCGTGTCCGGAAACACCTGAGAGCGTTTGGTTTTGGGGCGGCCAGCGCGTTACGGCGTGCGTAGTACCTCAAACGAACGGGTAGCTTTGAGAAAAGAATACCAAAAAAACTACATAAAAAACATATCGCGGTTGAGCACAAAAAACAGCAGCTGTGTCGGCGCTGCCGCGCGAGAGTAATGCTGTTGGGCAAAGGAACCATCAGCAGGTAAAGAGTTGAAACATAAAGAGGATCTGACCGAGTACGATGGCGGCTACAGCACGAAGTGGGACATAACCGATCAGGTCCCAAAACATGCAGCAACTGCAGCAAAACAACAGTGACATCGACAATAACAACAATCGCCTCCAACACCAACACCGCCCACGACAAGCATATAAACACCAGAACGACTTAACTCAAAACAACGACAACGGGCTACCGTGGATACTCCGCCGCCAACTGCTCCATTTGTTCTTTTTAACACAGGCAACCAAGGCGCACCCAAACAAACCTAAAAATACATAATCGAGAACCCAGCCCATAAATTCAAGCAAAGCATTGACCAATGACGTACACGAACCACTTTTATGATTTCATCTAGTCCCATGTCTGCGCACTGTTTCGAGACCCTGCTTCTTTATACCGCACCGCTCTTATTGGTTGTTACGTCCGTCTGGCTGTTCGCACACAGCGTACAAGTAGATCCACGCTTCGGACTGCCTCAAGTACCAAGCTGAAGACAAATCAGGTGCATGTAGCTCGCACAGACGATCATTTTCGCGTTAACAGCAAAAACAATGAGAACCACCAGGCCTGCAGAAATGACGCGCAACACGGAAGACAACAGCATACCTTAGGCCCTGGTCCGAAATATCGGTGCTGGAGCGACGACGACTGTGCCGCCAGTCGGTGCGAGATAGTGCTAGGAACCCCCCTGCATGTTGTTTTCATACCGGCAAGGTGAGGCGAGGATCCGCCATCCGGCAAGACCCCAAGGAAGACGACGACAACATAACGGCCGTAGCACGGCAAGAGGCGGGAGAGAACAAAGGAGAGCACGCGGTAGGAACGGACGGCGGTTTTTGTTAGCCACGAAAGTCACGCAGCAAGTCACGCAGCAAGTCACGCAGCAAGTCAAAACACAACCAAGCACAGAGGGGAGAAAACGTTGTCGGCCGACCCGATATCGTACCCGATGGAAATGTTCCAAAACGAAACGATACAAAAACGATGTACAGGACCGACCGTTTGTGTTCGCAAATTACCTTGAGGCCGAACTACAACCCGAAAACAAGTACTGCATGCACTCAAAAGGCCCCCTTTTAAGCTGTTACACAGCTCGTGTACAGTACGCCGAACCCGTGGCAGCCTGACATGCCGCAACAAACACGTGGGACATCCAAAATAATCAATATGCGGGAATCCGACGTTCTTCCGACTGCAGGGCAAGCGAGCGCGCAAGTTTTGCCAACCAGCAGCAGTGCAAGGGCAGCAACTCAGCATGGGCGGAGTGCCGCCATACAATACGGATTGGAAGTCTTGTCGATGGGTTACCCGTCCGCAACAAGTAATAAGAGAAACGCCAACACTCACGATACGATCGATTCGTCCCCCATCGAATCCCGCCGCTCCTCTCCCCCGGCCATTCCCCCCCCGTTAACCCGCTTCCCCCCGTCTCCGCCGCCTTCCTCCATCTTGAACGGCGGCGTTATCCTGATGTCACTACCATTGCCATTGGTATGCTCTGGTCCCATCTCCGGCGGCGAAGCTCGCCCGCCCGTGCCCCCCGCGGCGCTGCTAACGCTTACGTTGATGCTGTCGTCGTCGACTCCCCAGGCGTCGTCGTCTAGGAAGCGCGACGGTCGGGTGCCGTCCCCTCTGCCGTGGAAGGTCGCGCCCAGCATGCTACAAATGGCGGTCACGCACACCGTGGTGAGGAGCCACGTCCTCAGGCCCCCGTCGCATTCCTGTGCGGTGCGGTGCGGTGCGGTGCGGTGCGGTACGGTGCGGTACGGCCGTGGGACGCGGGACGGACTCGTGAGACTTACCAATACCCAATGCTCTTGTACCTTGTTTGGAGTTTTCTTTAGAAAACAACAAACAGATGCATGTTGCCTAAAGACCGACTGTACACAGATTCGCAATGTTTTCTTTTTCGTTTTCACTGGGCTCTTGGAGCCAAGAGGAGCCAAAATACGTCAGCCGTGCGCGCTGTTGAGCTTGGGAAATAGGACAGATTGGCACTTGGCACCCAGCCATGGGTTGGTCCTGCTGCCTGCTGCTATTTTCATCTTGCACCACCCCTGGATGACACTGCTTTGCTCTCATGAGCCTAATCAGGAGGGATCCCTGGTTAGCAGCCTTGGCGAGGATATTGTTTAAACTTGGTTTTAGCATGAGGTACGTTGGGGGTTCCGGTTAGGGTTAGGGATATGAACGAACCCCTCATCTCTATTTCACGAAGGCGGTCCTCCCTGGCATAGGCTATTTGTTGCAATCCTGTCGATCCCCAAGGTTGTTGATAGATAATCTCGGCGGGGGGGGAGGGGAGGGGAGTACGTCGAGTACGTTCGTTGGTCCAAACCGCAGAGGCAGGCGACAACAAAATCACCAGCGGGAATAGCCTGATAGCGTTTGTTTTACTCCTCTACTCTGCAGCATACTGCCGAAGAAGTTATGCGGCGTACTTGGAGGTGCCGTATACTGCTGTACCTGTGCTGTGTGATGGTGCCGTTATTTCCCGTGGTTATGGTTGGCGTAGTCGGTATAGACTCTATGGTAGACGTCATGATGGCGATGCAGGAATTCCGCCGCGTCACTTGCCAATCAATTATGAAGCAGTTGAGTTGAGTTGTGATGCGGCTGGTTTTGGTTCGCCGATAGACTCTGGGCTGCATGGCGTTTGCGCAAGCCGTTGACGAGGTAAGCAGATAGCTTGAAACGAAGAAGAGAGAGCGCAACAGAAACCAGGCAAACCAAAGGAGACAACCTGCATCTGTGACCGGCGGTGTAGTTCCGACCTGGTGGGAAGGAGAAAAGGGGATAAGAGAGATGGTAACTAATTACACTGGGAGTGTGGTGTCGCTGCGAGTCCGAGTGCAGGCTAAATAGATATTTGAGTCCTGGGCAGCTGGTGCGGGCTGCCGTACAGAAAAAAACGAGAAGAATTACGATGCAAAGAGAAAAACAGTCGATGTGCGAGAATCTGCCATGATATTTACGCAAGATCTAGTCCATCTCTTCAAGTTTCTCGTAAGACGAGACAACAACTAAAAATTATTCGAGAGATATGTCCGTGCTCATCCATGGTGCGAGCGAAAACATTAAACCACAAGAATCGCATCTATCTCCGCCCACGCGGGCAACCACCCTGTGATGTTCTGACTCTGTCCGTCGGCCGTTTTTTTTTTTCACAGGAAGATCTGTGTTATGTACGCACCACCGACAACGGCTTGCTGGCCTAGGATTGCCGAGCGCATCGATCACCCCCCCTCCTTGCCTTATTCCACTGAAGACCCAACACGACCGAGGAGGACACCAGCAGGAGAACCAGCGCCGCCCATGACCCTACGCCCGTATCCATCCCCCTCCGCGCCATGCTCTCTCGCGCGAAGCAAGGGCCGCCGGCCGCCGCCTCGGCAAGCGCCCGTTGCCGCGGAGTGAGTGACCTGAAAAACAGAAGCCGTTTGTGGAAGTGATAAGGCCGTCTCTTTCTGACATTTGAACACAGAGCAGTACCAGCAGTGCATCTATCAGCAGCGCCAATGTGGAGACGTCAGGCCCGCCAAGGACAACACCCTGCCTACAGCAGTAGTTGTAAAGGAAGAGCTTACCTCTGGAGCAAATATAACAAAAAGCGCCGCTCTCGTTTTTCTCTCGGTTCTCAAAAAGAAGAGAAACTTCGCAGCAGTTGCGATCGGTCCCAGCAGGGCTCCGCAGACCTTTTGACGAAGTAGACAAGTAGATGTGCGTGCAATTAGACACCGCTTCAGAAAAACGAACGCCCTCGGTCCAGGCTCCGTTGGGAGCTTAATGGGCAGGGGTCACTCTACAACGAATTTAATTATGTTTGATGTCTGTCGCACACACAACCATTTTTCTCTCGGGTCCCCCCGCTATCTGTGACCCCCCCCCCCCCTATGGGCGCGGCACATACGTAGTCCGCGAACTCTGTCGCAACACACTATCCCTGCCTCTCTGTCTGCTGTGCCAGGGCGCGGAGAAGAGGCACCCCGATGCTATTTTCTGGCAGAGACGTCCTGAGAGTCTGTACGTCGTCGAGCCTCATCCTGCAACAATCCAACGGCTGGAGAACAACAATAATTGCGCCGCCACCACGAGTAGCGGTGATAGGTCGATATCTTACGTCAGCTAATCGTAGATCCATTCTACCAGCGGAAGAAGGAGGCAGAGGGGGAGAAGGGCGCCCAGGTTATCTCCCAAAGGCCAGCTGCCGTGTCTCTATGGGTCCTATACATGGCTCGGCAGCTGTTGGCGCCAAGGTGGAAAGCATCCGAACCGCGCTCCGGGAACAACACGATCATCCCGCTCATGGGTTGCAGGTGCAGAGGCGGTGGGGACTTTTCCGACATATACTTCCACTCACGCACAGTAGTGCTCTGCGAGTCAGTGCAGGATGACCCAAGCTGCCACCAACAAGGCTCGTCTCTCTCTCGCCGTTATATCGGCCTCTATATCCCCATGTGCCCCCTTGCCCCTCTCTCCCTTACCCTTCTTTTGGACTGCCATTCAATTATGAGTTCCTTTATGGAGCATCTGACAATGACAGGAGTGTGAAAAGATGCAGCAGCGGTGGTTACAGGTTTGAAACCTTTTGGTCGCTGCCGACTTGTTCTTGATGCCACTTAGGTGGAACAGCAGGATACGGTGAACATTGCTGTTCGTGTTTCGTCGTCGTTGAATGATTTGTTCCTCCTCGCTCTGTCCTCACCGTTGCTCCGATCACAACAAGGTCCAGCAACAGTGTCCCTGCCTGCTGTCCACACCTTCGACAAACATACCGTGTATTGCACAAGACAACACAACGCCTGGACCAATTTTCAAAGCTCGATAACACCACGACGAAGAGGATGCATAAATGGAACGATACATTTTCGGAAAGCTCTCGACAAGACAGCTTCAACGCCACCGTTTTCGGCGCTATGACTCTTTCTGCTGTCAAGAAATCGAGAGTTGAAAATCGGTCCAAGGGGTGTGTTATCTGGTGTCATTTGCGGGATGTTCTGCGCCCCTCTCTGCGAGCGCTTCTTTGCCTCACGCGATTCGCCTGTCATCGTTTCCCGTGTTTCCGATCTGGCCGCCATACGCCCGCCACATGACCGATGCCGCAGGTCATCATGGATTTCGACCTGACCATGACGGCACCAGGGTCGGAGCAATGCCATCACATGTTTGAGACGTGAGGAGAGAATGAGACAACAACAACGACAGTATTGAGAGAATAGGTCACAACTTGTGTTGGCGAATGTACCATGGTAGGTATTCCATGCTCAGTAAAAAGTGGAGACACTAGCGCATATGCTGCACATGGATCCCTCGGCGGTACTCTGCAATGTCGACAAGAAAAAATGAAACCGTCAGTTTCCCGCAGGTTACCTGTTGCCCGAAAGATAACAACGCCTCGCAGCGGGACATGTCCCGCCGACTACTTCGGGCAGGGTCGGCATGCCAAGGCTTCGCAGCACCAGAGAGACCTTGACGAGATGTTGGCGTGAAAAATGGTCGTTCGGCATTTCGTATCCAACCTCCCCGTTGTTGTCTTGAAAAAGCCCCTGCCGGCGGTGATAACTGGCGTACTCCTGGAGGTAGCAAAAGGGGGCATGGTGGTGGCGGACGGAGCCGAGTACACACACCCAATGAACGGTTTGCTCTTCTTTACGAAGCACATGTGTGTCTGGCTTGACAGGTCGCCAGCCCTCCCGGAAAAGCTGAGGAGGAGACTGGCGCCGTTCTTCACTGGGGAGATCGAGGTGCTCAAGCAGTACATGCTCGCAGTAAGCTCTAGACGGCTCTTTGTGCTCGTTGTGCCTGCCGGAACATCATCAGCTATTAATATGATAGTACATACACACGGTTCGCGACATGTCGCACGGGGCTACTTTCACCATTTGTGCCACGTGGCTCTTCCCGCATGTGTAGCAGTGTTTCGTGGGAAAGTTGATCCCAAACTGCTGTGACAAATTGACTCAACAGTGCTGTGCTGTTAATTGCGTGCCGCTATGTACAGTAGTAGACGTGTTAATCAACAGCCCAGTAGTGTTGAGTCAATTGGTGACAGCAGTTTCGGATGCTCGTTATTTTCGTCTTGCCATGATACTTCCGTTTATCCGTTGGTTGACAGTTTTGGCCTACCCTGCAGTCGTGTTCCCTCAGCGAAAGAATATCCTTGGATCGTGCCATACGCCTAACTACACGGGGAGGAATTGCAAGACAAGTCTTCTGTGGACAAATTGGATATGGGATTAGCTTTGTTTTTATGAGCAAAACAGAAGGGAGCACTTTCCGTCCAATTATTGCACCCGCCAAACAGAGTTTGTCACCAGTTCTTCAAGCCATATCCCGCTGTTATTCGTTGCTAGGTGGGCAAGGCAAGGGCGTGATTTAAAACGCATCCCATCGTTTTCTCTTTGTACCTATGAGCAACCTGTTTTTGTGCGTTGAGCTCGGATTCATGCGCGATGTATTCGAAACCTTCGTCTGCCGGGTAATGCAATACCGTCTCTGCCGCCGTGTTGCCTCTCTCTGTCGCAGTAGCTAACTACACGAGAGGCATGGTGGGAAGGGTTTCACGATGTGCTGATAGACGCGAAAGTGACCAAGGAGCAGGTTGCGGCCGTTGCCGGTGGGGCCGATCTAGCCCTGAGAGATGGAACGGCCGAGCTGATGTTGCTGCTGCGGGAGCGTGGGGTGAGACACACACAGGGAGGAACGGACGGACGGACGGACAGACGGACGGACGGAGGGGGAGAGAGAGGCAAACAGACAGACAGAGGGAGACACAGAGAGAAAGAGAGACAGTCGGACAAAGAGACAGAGAGAGATTCGCCAGGCGGTAGCCTTGGAATCGTAGACAAGAGTATGACGCGAACGTCGACCAACCAAGAATGCTATGCTGTTTTATCATTGGCGCTGTGGTTGGAACACTTGGACGCACGACAAGGTGTTGGGAAACAGATCGTCAAAAACATCTCCCACACAGGCTGAGACCACTTACCCCCCACTCCCAAACATTCCTGATCTGTCTCTACATGAACCTTCCCTTGCCTTCGTGGGGCTATCTGCCGGACTCCGACATGTGTGTCCGGGGGCGCATTTTCATGGAAACAAACGTGCTCAGGTGCCGTTGCTGGTAGTATCCGCCGGGATTACCGATATAGTGGCGGAAACCTTGAGCAGGAACGGCTTGCTGCTGGACAACGTCACGGTGCGAGCGAATACCATGCACTTCGGCGAAGACGGCAAGCTGGAACGGTTCCGAGAGTCCACGCCCGTTCATTCGAGGCAAGCAAGCAGAGATCACCTCTCACTCCTGTCCCGGTTCTCTTCGAATTGCACTCGTCACTCAGTACCTAGAGCACGTTTTTCTGCTGTTTGCTTTTCGTCGTTTCTGCGTCGGATTGCGGGTGATTTCCCCCAAGCAAGAAGGAGGTGGACGAGTCTTTGGGTCCTGTTCGCCGTTTGTTTCTTCGCTACAGAAATGCCGGCGTCGCGTTCGGCCCCCACCACGCGCAGATAACAGTCCCTGGCGGGCACCAGCCACCCGACCCAAGCAGTGACGCCAGCTGTTCGGCACCTTCATTCGTATCACGTTCGCATTTTGTTCAACCACCCTCTGCCTTAACAGCAGCAAAGCTTTTGACCTCGGTGCTGCTCAGTCACCACCGACGTGAGCTACGGACATCCCTCCTCGGGAGCAGCTACGGCACCGTGTCGGGAAGGCTGCATATGCCTAGCAGTTACGCAACCAAAAGGGCAAGAGCAACAACTTCGTGCCCCCCCCGCCCCTCTCGTTGCTCTCGATCCCTCTGTTCTTTCAGGAACAAAAACAAGACAGCAGAGAGAGAGAAGGCCTACTTCGACTCTAACAGCCACCGCCGGCGGCTGCTGATCGTCGGCGACAAACCGGGAGACGCGGACGTCAACTCGGGCTTCGCGCCAGACGACCAGTGCCTCAAGATCGGCTTCTTCGACCACTCTCATGAGCACCCCCACCCAGACCTTCCCCCGCTGCCTATTCCTACTGCGGTAACCATGTCATCAGCAGCTCCGGTAGCGGCGGCGAGCAACGGCCTAGCCGGCGAGACCACCGCAACCCTAGAGGGGCTCGGTTTCTTGCGCGGGGCAAACAGGCTGGTGCTGCGGACCACACAAAGCACGATGGAAAGCACCGCCGCCGCTGCCGTTCAAGGCAGCGGAGCCTTTCAGCTGTCGACGTCGGCGGAGCAGGAAAGAATACGGGGAAGGCCGGGGAGCCAGGGCGGGGGCGAGATTTTCGTGTCCGAACGGGGGCAGGAGCAGCAGCAGCAGCCTGAGACAACTGCCGTGGTAGAGGAGCTGCTCAGGGCGTACCGCGACCGCTTTGATGTTGTCGCATGCGGGGGCCACTCCATGGACTTGGTCGCAGACTTTGTCCGGCATTTTGTTGGCGCCGGAGGAAACAGCGCAGTGGCTGGCGCTGACGCTGAAGCTACAAGACACGAGGCGCGGCAGAGTGCTTCCCCGCGGAAGCGATGACACGCACACACGGGGTCTCGAATTTTGTTCCGTCATGTCGCTGTTTTTTGGGGGGAGGGTTCATGTCGCTGATGAAATTGTATGCATGCGCTGCGTTCATCATTTTCATGGCGAAAAAAATAATTTCGTGACGAGCTACAGCAGCAGCGTTGGGAGCAAGCAGCTTGTCGCTTTTGGACTATGCACCGTACGGGTGCACCAGACAACGCCAGTGGTTGTTGACCAACACTTCCTTTGCGATGAGGGCGAGAGGCCCCTCGTGACCGTTGCACCCCCAAGTGGATCGCGCGCTCTCCTCCCATGTTTCCGATCAGAAAATAATAACAACGCACTAAAAAAATGAACATTCGAGGCACCCAGTCTTGAGTGAACTCTAAACGCGAACACCTGCACCTACCACTGCTGCTACGTGGGATCGAAACAAACAAATGATATGGCGGGCAAACTGCTGTTGACGTCACACACGCACTGCCAACAAAGGGTGTCAAAATAGGACACGTACATGCCAACAGATGGAGCTCCTCCGTCTCTCCAACAGCCACTCTTGCAACTCATACAACATAGACCCGTCTCACCCAGAGTAGTGATTCCTCTTCACGGGTATAGAACGTGCCGCACGGGCAAGGAATTCCTTGGGGTGGAACAAAAGGTTGAGTGGATCGTTGTTTTGCGGTTTGTCGCCGGCGAAATAATCCGCATCATGTATTCTCTGCTACTCCTCTATCATAGGTCTAAACCTGCGATCGCCCGCCGGCAACCGACCACGCTCTCGCGTGCACTCCAATCGCCAGCGGTAGGTCGGGGGGGGGAGGAGGGGGGGGGCTCAGCGAAAACGAACAGCATCCGTTCAACATCCATCCTGTTTGCTTAAATATCTTAGAGGTCGAGATCGACGATGGCTTGCTGAACTGTCTTGAGCTGGTCCTTCTGGGCCTGTAGGTTTGCCCTGACTTCCTCCACCACCTTCGCCGGCGCCTGCCCACGACGGTTACACGCACACGACGACAACAAGGAATGCATACACAAAGGTGGACACAAAGGACGCCATAGTAGTTGAACGCGACGTTGCATGCCTTCTTGCTGTGGGAAGGTGGTTGTGGGTAGCACTACCTGCTGTGAATGGTACGTACACGTTGTCGCTCAGAGGCCAAATGAAGAACGAGAGTTGGGTGCCTTTGGTGTTTGTGAGTTCTCCCCTACATTGCCGAATCAAGCACCACCTCCAAAGCGGTGAATTCATACACGAAAGGCGGAAAAGTATATCGAAAAACACGGCGTGAGGAAGTCAGACATGGTTTCAGTGTAGGATCAACAAGCGTGGGGATAAGATTAGCATGTGGGTGCCCTTGGTGTTCGTGAGTTATCGCCTACATTGTTGAATCAACCGGTGAAATCATACAGGAAATGCGGGAATATAAAACAAACACGGATCAGCAGGTAAGAAACGGCTTCAGTATAGAATCAGCAACCGTGGGAATATGATTCCCAATGCGTGTGGTACAATCTTCGTTGCGTTGCATACCTGGTCAAACCTGCAGCGAACGGGAATCAAAAGTAGCACTTTTTTTCACACCGAACATCCAGCACCATGCCAGAACGCACCTTTTCTACGAAGTTCGACCCCGACAACCGCTTCTCCAAGACCTCCATATCCTTGGTGAGCTTGCCCGCCTGCTTCTCCAGCCGGGCCCTCTCCTTGTCCTTGTCGACGAGCCCCGCCATCGGAAGGTACACTTCCAGTCCGTCCTGAACAGTTCATTTTCACGCCAAATTAACACCAGCATCAGTGCGAACGGCTGTCGTCCTCGCCAGCTACGCATGCACGAGGCGTACAACCTCCGCGTGCCTTTGTTAAGGTCATGCTGGGGCTAACACGACATGCTTACAAGGTAGCCGACGCGAGATAACTATTGCGTCGGATTCTCCACCAGCAGTGCAAGTGCGGGCACAGTGCATCTGTGGGCGGGGGTTCACTCGTCACCGCCGCGGCACACGGAGTGGCCTACGCACGACATCAACATCTTGATTGAGACCTAACCCTGCCTACGCTACCTCGGCGTTAAGAGAGGTGAGCCTCCTGAAAAAACAACTTCCTCGACGGGGGGGGGTGTACTCAGAGTCGTGCATGCCATAGTCGTTGGACCATAGACCTCGCATCCCTACAGGGCCGGGACGGAGCACGCCGGGTTTTCACCGGACCAGGCTAGCACATCACCAAGCGCGAGGGGGATGGGGGGCGGGGGGGTGTACTCATAGTCGTGCATGCCGTAGTCGTTAGACCATTGACCTCGCATCCCT
>CACKRE030001652.1:147771-176107 GCA_902602495.3 Ectocarpus sp. CCAP 1310/34 | reverse complement strand
GGGGGGGGGGGGGGGGGGGGGGGGTACGACAGTGGAACGCAGACACGAACATTTAGTGTTCGTGTCCATTCAGTCGTTGGGGGCGTCAAGTGTACGATGCCGGGCTTGTGTACCGTCCAGTCACGTGTGTTTGTTGCGGTACCGCGTGCTCTTGTGGCGTTGTTGGTATTTTTTTTGTTTTTTTCCGGGTGGATTGGGGCAACGTCCCGTGCAATGTAGATCACATCGTGAATGTACAGTCAAAGAAATCGGTGGCTTCCTCTTCCCTGCAGTTTTTTTGTTGTAGTCTTATCCGCTGGGGGGGGGCTACTATATTATGGTTTCCTTGGTTTTGTTTCGCCCGGTGTAATGTTTCCCACAATATCACGTTGTAGATGTTCAGACAACTCTAAGAGGTTGGTGGAGATTTGAATTTTTTGTCTTATCCGCGGGGGGAGGCTTTAATGGGTTTTTTTGGGTTCTTTTGGTCACTGGTGTTGTGTTCGCTCTTGCTGTAACGCCGCCTACATCCGTTCCGTAGCGAAAAGGTTTTTAGTGGTATCACCGTTTTCTTTTATCGTGTTTCGAGGTCGCCGGCCGTTTCCTCTGTGTTGCTCCATTTTCAGACAAATTGGATGCCGGGAACATCCCGCCTACCGTTGTTCTAAGCTTTGAAGAGGTTTCCCAAACAGGCGTCCTATGATACGTACGGAAGATTGGCTGGTTGGCTCAGGCTCACCAATCGTTCGACGACGTACAAAAGCCATGCACATAATATTTGTACGCATAGCTGCTTCAGATAGCGGTTGAGTTTGGTCAAGACATGTTGATGCTCTGTTTCGAGCATGCTCTCCACAAAGAAAGAATGCAAACCTGAAGCAAACTGGACTCTCCCTGACACTGAGGCCATTCGCATGGGGCGCCCGCCTCGCTTGTTCTAAGGCCCTCGAATTATCTATGTGGTTTCGGTGTTCTTCCTTCAATCACCCCAACTGACCGGGAGTATGGGTCTGCTGTAGGAAGAATCACGGGAATGACCACCTTTAGTCAGACGTGACGCGTATCCCGGTGTACCTATTTTGCAAGGCGTCGGGAGCCTTCCATTGTTCGAACGAACCTGGTCGGTACTTGTTTTCAAAAACCACGGACAAGCTGAACGCTGCTCCTTTGTTCGTCGCCGTTGTCATAACTGTAGTAAATATGGGCAGTGGTAAACTCCTGTTTGTGGAGAATATACGCTTTAAAAATCGTTCGCACCCCTGTGCGCTGACTCGCAATCTTACGGTATGTCTGCTGACCTGTGCGGAGAGAAGGCGGAGCCTTCACCCAGGCCAGGCCACGTTTTCGGGTTGCTTGTCTGAGCCGATGACGTCTGTCTGGGAATGCTGCCAAATCTACAAGGTCATCAGCGCACGAACACTACACTGTACTCACGCTATAGGCAGCATGTGCTCTCCCTAGTGTAGGCGCTAACAGCTTTGTTGTGATGATTACGCCGTAGGTTGTACAAGATATCACACCCCCGGACTGATTTCCACGAACCTCTAATACTCGGCAGAACGAGAAGTGACGGTGCCGAAAATATGGCGGCGTTGTCTTATCGAGAGCTTTCCGAATATTTGTGTGCACTTCAACTTCGGCATCCTCTTTGTCGTGGAGTGATCGAGATTTTTGGTAATCGGCCCCAGGTGGTGTGATGTCCTACGCAACCTATGCAGAACAGGCCCGCAGTTAAGAAACACTCTGTCAAGAAAAATGGGCTCAAATTTTTACGGAAAACAAGAAAAAAGGGCTGTAAGAACCACAGCTCAATCTCGGCCACATAATAAGGAACGTCCCAACAGAAACATGGTGGTGCAATACCCCAAGACATATGACACAAGGGGTAGCTGGAGGAGCGTGCCCAAGAAGAAGCGTCCCACTGCTGCTCCCTCCGTGTTCCCATCCCCCTACCTAGCTGAGCAGTGCATATGTTTGGTAGGGGGGAGAGATAGTGCTCATTTCGCCACACCAACCAATGCCCACACAGATCTTCCAATTGTATTGTGTTGTAGAAGTATTATTTAGCCCAACAAGAAACGAAACGACGTGACAAGTGAGAGGATTGGGAGGATGCGACGTTCGAAAGGAATAAGAAATCCCCTTGAAGAAATCGGAAGAGTTCTGCTGGTGCTTGGAACCAAAATAAGGGATTGAGGCTCGACCCGAGTTTGACGTTTCTTATCTGCAGGCCCGTACACCGTAAGGTAGAGAGTAGGTTGCGTACGATACCACACCCCCCTGGACCGACATTCACCTAATAGAGCTCGATTACTCTGCAGCAACAACAGCGACGGTGCCGAAAAGGGGGGGTTGGGATTTTGTCGTGGTAGTCCTTCCGAGAGTGTATCCTTTGGTTGTGGCATCTTCTTGTCCACGGAGTGATCGAGCTTTAGAGGTCGGTCCAGGGGGCGTGGTATCTTAGGCAACCTGCGGTACGCACTCGGCACTCGGCAGAATAAATGTTAGTCGTATGCTGCTATTAGAGAACTGCTGTAGCTACACATTCGTTGTACGCCTTGCATGGCCGATCAGCCAGACAAGCAATTCCGCCTGTCGCCCGCCCTTGCTTTGGCTCCCCACCGCCAGAGGCCCACGGCCCACGGCCCACGGCCGTCGCCAGAAGATGCGGCGCAATTCTCTGCACAAGTTACGCCGCGTAAAACGCCGTTCCTGGGTCCTAGTTCCGGGCTTCGGGGCCTCCTGCTAAACCAAACCAAGCATGTGTACTGGCTGGCCCATTCTCTCATACAACCCAACCACACGCACGGCGGGAGAACGAGATAGAGAAAGCCTAACACAGCTGGCAAAAGGAGAAAGAAGGTGATGCTGCAACACTAAAGTAGTCCCTGTCGCGCCGCTGTCGGACTCTATGTACGAACTATCTGTTGCGGGTTGAGGTTAGGGTTGTGTTGAGACATTGGCCCGAGGAGGTCGGGTGCCACCATTCAATGCGTGCGTATATGGGACGCATAGCATCCTCCCAGGCAGTCTGTACTGTTCCAGAAGGGGAATCAGTTATGGGTAGCCAACTGAATGTAGGATTCTGTTGTGGTGAGCGCCTTATCTAGTCCACCGTTGCCTCAGTGTGAGTCATCATCATCGATCGGCTCTCTGATGCAATTGAATGCGAAATGAGGCCTGCTTGTATGCGTACATGTAAACTCTACTACTGCAGTCTTGTAGCGAATAGAAGCAAAAAGGGTAAATAATACAAGTAGAGAGTGTACACTCTGAGTGCTAGCCAGCTAACAGGCCTCAGCGTAGCTTTAGTAGTATAGTTAAGCGTTTTCCCTAGTCCAGGTGGGCGCCTTTTCAACGCGTCCTACAGACAAATATTTTTCAATCTCTCCCGAACTGCCGTGTGTGGAGATCAGGACGAGGGGGCCGGCCCACTCGCTCACAAGAAGCCCTCGAAGACACTACTCTACAACGCAGGTTCCAGCCGCAAAAATAAAAAACGAATGGTGAAAGTTTCTCACCCGCTACAGTACGTACCATAAGTAGCTTGGTCTATGCGGTTGAGGTAGGAAGGCATATCTTATGCATACGAGTAGGCCGGTTTTGTAGAAACTATCTAGACCACTTTGGGCCCGGCGTCTCCCCTTACTGGTGATTGACCGCAACGGCACGTAGAGGTTCGTAGAACAGTGCTGAATCGACGGAGAAGTGGCTGGTGCCTCCTCCGTCGTTTCGGGCTGACGCTCCTCCTTCGAAATCCACGTAAATAATGTACCTCTGGCCACACCAAGAAGAGGGGGTGTTGCTTCTGACGAGCAAGCCTTACCGAGCGGGTGCTTCGAGGCATCTCAAGCAATTAGTTTATTGTTCCTTGCGTGCACGCTCAACTACTGTAAACCCACCTCCATGTCGCGCCAGTTGCTTAGAGCGGATAGAATTTAGTTTCAGCGAGCGGTTACGAGCCACCTCACAAGCGACGCCTGCAACTTGACGCTAGTAGGAAGCACACAAGCATGTTTGGTCAAGAGGCGTCATGTGCCTTGTAGACCGTTCTCATGTTTAGGGAATGCATTTCGTTCGATCAAGAGCGCTGTGAGCAAGAAGTGACGAGCTGGGTCAAGTGCAGGTTACGAGCTTCGTTTGAAAACAACTCAGGATTTCGTCAAGAACAGTAGCACTGCAGCAGTGATTTTCCATACAAAAAGATATTTGCACGTGTCGCCCCGGGCCCGCGAAATCCTCGAGTCGAGAAGTGGTGCTGAAAATGCGAAGACAACGTGTTGAAAGATAAAAATCCCGGAGGAGATAATTGAGCCACCCTCGGCGTCTTCCCCGATGAAACACTGGAGTAGCCTATTCCTAAAAATGTAATACCCCTTCACGCGCATGGCCATTAGTCCAGTCTATAAGTGCCTCTCGCCTTCGACTTGCCACTTCCCTGGCTAATCGTCCTTCCACTGGCTACGCGCCGTCCGCCGCTTGATTTCTGTCCAACCAGGACAAAGGGCGGGCGTTTTGAACCGTTGTTGGATAAGATCCCACACGAAGACAAAGAAACCCATTCGCCCGCTCATGGAAGCTACCGAGGTTGCCGAGCAGTTAGCTGGCTTGAAGATACATGAAGCAAAATCCGGTGAGCACACGCGAGACGAGGCCACACGTCGTTTCCGTCTTCCAGCATGGGGAAGACCCGAAACAGGCAGAGTCACCGCATTCGGCTGACAGCAGACCCAATATGATGGCCGTTTGTTCTTCGCCTGATGCAGTTTCTCGAACAAAACTCCACTGTTGGGATGTACTCATCAGGATCGTTTAGGTCTTGACAGCTACGACACCATGCTCCCGTTATAATAGTGGCAACCCCTCCTCTGGATATTCGAGGCTTCAGAATCTTTCGAGGCAATATCGCATCAAGCTGAACCTACTAATAACCGCTTGCCATGGGCCCACACTGTTGCGGTTGGGAACTTGTCTTGCGATAGATGATGTGTGATCTGTCAAAATTATGAGATTTCGCTGTAAAGCCGGGTACAATATTGTCTCGTTGTTGATGAATCTCAGCACCAAATGATACGTGAAGATTTGGGATTGCGCAGCAGCAGCAGTCAAAGCTCCAAGTGCACGGCAGAAGACCGCCCCACACGACACTCAATTTGACGCATACAAAACACCGATGTTCCGTGACTAACAACAACGCATGACCCAGCAAACAGGCAAATAGCGAGTGTTTGCTTGGTTAGGCGATCAGATCAACACCTTGTCCAAGAACATACGATGCTCATCGCATCAACGTGTGTGTCGATGAAATACATTGTTGACGGCTTCTAGTGAACTCCTAACACCGGGGCTTTCGTACACCAATGCACCCGAATACTGTCACGAAGTAGCAGCCCAGGGCTGGTTTCTCGTGCACTGCCACGATGGACCGCTGCCATCGGCCATGAGCCCTCCGCTCTTATTGGGATTTTTGTCTCGCGTGCATCAAACATATTTGAGGTTGGACATACTACGGATTAAAAGTATGTTCAATACGAAAAAAGACCAGGCAGGGGGCACGCAGACTCTATCTCTAACCGCAACATTGCCGATTGTTTACCTTTTTCCCAGCATGTCGCTTCACTTAGAAATGTCTGCGTTGTAGACCACTACTGTTGAGGTTGATTCACCCGGTCCTCTTGGCTTTGGCAGGTACCACCACCACCACCAGCCCATGCCAACTCTATGCTTTATTCCCATCATGTCTGCTTTCATTTGACAACCATGCGTTGAACACTATACACTACTGTCGAGGTTTGCACCCCAGTCCTCTTCGGTTTCGGCAGGAACCACTACCAGCCGGTGCCATTTTCTATACTCTGTATCAAGTATGTTTGCTTGCTTCGAGCGATCTTCGCTGTAAGCTCCTGTTGAGGCTGATTCACCCAGTGCTCCCTGGTTTTTCGGCAGCAGGTGCCGCCCCCACCAATAGCCGGTTTCTCGACGTTGTCATCGTGGTCCTCAACCAGGCCTGCGGCGACGGCGGGCAGAAGCACTGGTTCGCCTCCACCAAGGAGCTCCAGCTGGCGTCCTTGCAGCTCTGCGAGGCGTGCCGGGACGCGGCCGCCCTTCACCTCCGGGTTAACACGAGCACCCCGCTGCGACTGCTCGCCCCTGCCGACAGCCCTTCCGACGGCTCGGAGGAGGGCACTCGGGTGCCGCGTCTCCGAGCTCGGGAGGTAAGCTGGGACCTGACGAGCGCGGACCGGCTGAGCAGCTCGATCTACGCGCTGGCCAGCGCACAGGTGTTCACGTTCAGTGATAGTTTGAACGCTGTTCTGGATGCCGTTGTGTGGCCCACGTCGCTGCAGCAGCTGACGTTCGGGAGGCGGTTCAACCGACCGCTGGAAGCGGTGTCGTTTCCTGCGTCGTTGCGGGAGATCACCTTCGGGTGGGGCTTCAATCTGCCGATCGAAGCCGTATCGTGGCCTGCAGAGCTACGGCGGCTCAACTTCGGGTGGGCTTTCAACCAGCCGGTGGAAGCGGTGTCGTGGCCTCCAGAGCTGCGGCATCTCACGTTTGGGACTTGTTTCCGGCAGGAAATTAGGGGAGCGTCGTTCCCGGCCTCACTGGAGCAGATTGTCTTCGGATACAGCTTCAACCAGTCGATAGCGGGAACCGTGTGGCCGACGTCTCTTCGAACCCTGAGTTTCGGGCGAAGGTTTAACCAGCCCCTTCAGGGGGTTGCATGGCCGCCCTCCTTACGCCAGCTCGTCTTTGGTGACTGCTTTGACCAGCCGATGCAGGGCACATCGCTGCCCTCCTCGCTCCGATCGCTCAAGTTTGGGAAATGCTTTAACCGAGCGCTCGAGGGTGTGGCGTGGCCGGCCTCCCTCCGGGAGGTTGCCTTCGGAGACGATTTTGATCAGCCGGTGGAAGCCGTCGAGTTTCCTGGGTCGTTGCAGGAGCTCCTGTTCGGGCGTTCCTTCGATCAGCCGACCAGGGGGGTCGCCTGGCCTGCGGCGCTTCAGAAGCTTACCTTCGGAGCGTTGTTCAACCAGGAGGTCGAGGGAACCACGTGGGCAGCCTCGCTGCGAGAGCTGACGTTCGGGGAAGCTTTCGACAAGCCCATCGAAGCGGCCAGCTGGCCCGCGTCACTGCGGCGGCTCGTTTTCGGCAAAGAATTCAACCGGCCCATCAGGGGAGTTTCGTGGCCCGATTCTCTGCAACAGCTCACCTTCGGATTGCGATTCAACCAGCCAATCGGTGGTGCCGCGTGGCCGGCGTCGCTGCAGCAGCTCACCTTCGGGAGCACCTTCAACCAGGCCGTGGATCAGACGCCTTTGCCGGCGTCATTGCAACAGCTCAGGTTCGGCGCATGTTTCAACCACCCGATCGAGCTGGTCGCGTGGCCGGCAACGGTTCGTCAGCTCGACTTCGGGGATGAGTTCAACCAGCCCGTCCGGGAAGCCATGTGGCCGGCTTCCATGCAGCAGCTCACCTTCGCGGGCAACTTCAATCAGGAGATCGCTGGGCTCCAGCTGCCGTCCCCTCTGCTGCGAATTCGTTTCGGGCATTTCTTCAACCGGACTCTGGAAGGGGTCGCGTGGCCGGGATCCCTGGAGGAGGTCAAGTTCGGGAGAAATTTCAACCAGGCGCTGGACACGACGGGGTGGCCGTCCTCCCTACGACGGCTGCATCTAGACCGCCGCTTCGACCACTCGTTGAACGGGCTGGGGAGATGGATGCCGAACCTTGAGGAACTGACGCTGCTGCTGAAGGCCTCGGTGCATTACGACATCCTCGTCGACATCGAATGGCCGACGGGCCTGAAGCGGCTGAACGTGAAGCACGGGGTGCGCTTGGAGGGGGAGGAGATGCCAGCTGGTCTTGAGGTAGTTCACGTTTGACGGCCCGTCTTGGTCGAGACCACGGGTGCGGTACGCGGAAGCCTCCCACTGCACTCGGCCATGGGAGCAAACAAACTCTGCAGATGGCGGGTTTGTTCAAGGTGTAGACGAAACAAACCATTTTATTTTTAGACCCCCTTTGATTCGCCAAATATTAGGGTACGGTATGAGCCGGTAAACGTGGGACGTCTGCACGAACCCCCCGAGCGAGAGAACGAGATGTGCGGCTTAAGCTTTGTCGAACCTAGGCGTTCATACAAAGAGTCCTCTGGGTGTAAAGACAGAGCGGCGCATTGGCGCGGGGCAAGGTTGACTCTATGCAAGCTTGTATTGTGGTTTGCCAACTCTATTGGCTGCCAATGGGCTGAGTAATACATCGTTGCCCGATGATGCGCTGTTACGACTACATCGCAGCGGCCGACATGCGAAGGTTTTTCAATACGACCAACCTTTCCGACGAGCATTGAGGGGGATAGTGGACAAGCCGAGTGAAACCCCGAGAATCTGGCATTGCTCTCGATAGGGGTTGCGGGGCGTTCCACTCGGGTGGCTGGCGTAAATGCTTGGGAACGAGAAAATAGTCCAGAGAGGAGGAGGGTGGAAGTCAGACGCACAGTCTTCAAGCCATATGGCTTGCTACGAGTATCGCAGAAGTTAAATTAGGGTTGTCACGTTTTCTAGGAGATGGGATGAGGGAGCCGGGAGACAGCCAGGGCAAGGCCCGGCGAAAGGAAAACTGAGTCATCAATGGAAACCAAAGTATCACTGGAAGAGTTGTGTCATGATCTCTCCAAAATCGATCAAGAAAATGGAAGTCTGCCACTTTGGGGACTTCGTCGTTGTACTGAGGGAAAAAATAATCTGTGGTTGCTATTTGGAAGAGAGTTATGTGCACAGAGAGGTTGTGACACGATAGAAAAGACCCAGAGAGGATCCTGCGACGCAAGCGTGCGCTGCCAAAGGTTCGCATCGTTCTCTTTCCTCGAGGTGTAGAAAGTATGATGATACTGAATGGAGTTGGAAAGAAACTTCGTTGCAGGCAGATTTGTTGGAGGTGTGGACAAACAAGTCGTTGACTATTGCAAAATCTACGAATTTCTTAAGCGTGTATTAGGGTATGGTAACAGAATCACGTGCTTTGATGTACATGCATGTGCTTCAAGAGGGCCCGGAATCGAGAACAAGGGATGAATCGGACTCTTTATCTGTGGAAGAGATTGATTTGCTGTTATTTGTACATCAAGAAAGAAGAAAGAGAAGGATCGTTGTCCACCTCTCTGTCGAACCTCTGCCTTCATGCTAGAGTCTTTCAGGAGTATTAGCGAGGGCAGCGCACACAATGAGCGAGGTGGACACATGGAAAGCTAAGCATAGTGGTTACTCATAGAAAGCTTTAGCCTTCTTCTGGTCGGGTTAAGAGCTGTAGGAGCTACCGATAATTTGTATATTTTCCCTACCCACCCTACGTTCCGTTCTTTCGAAGATGGGGGAAAGAAGAGCGCCCACTTGCCAGAGAGAGGTGGCATTTGCAATGGGAAGAAATCTGTCGGCGTCATTGTTGTGGAGGCATGTTCATGTGAGATTTCTGCGAGGTGCTGTAGGGTTGGCTCTCCTCACCGGAGTAAGACAACCTTTCATTACTGCTCGGACGAGAGAGGGGGAAACAGCAGTAACTTAGGGAGAAACAAGATGCAGGACTTGGCAGGACCGCCAATACAGAAGAGGTGTTCTGCGGGGGGACGGCGCTCAAATTGGGAATCTCCTCGAAAGAAAAAACGGCTTCTACAGTAGCGGACAATGTGCATGGGACGTTTGCTGAAAACTGCTCGTGCTCTGAGCTGAGCAGGGTGTGTTTCAGCACGAGGAATATATGGACTAGTACTTTCTCGTAGTCTCTGCAACTAGTCTAACTACTCAACAAACTGGGGAACAGCGGGCGGAAAGCGATCCCGTTGTTTATTTTTTCATTCTTCGAGGAAGAACTCGAAGGCGAGGCGATCGACGCTTCGTTTTGTTCCGTTCAACAAAGACCGAACACGTACAGTTAGCGCGTCAGCCCCCGTGCTTAAGAACCTCTAGTTTTGGCCGAGGCGGGTTCTTACAACTTCCAATTGTAGGATCATGCTACGAATGGTCTCGATATAATTCGTTTTTGTCCAGGGGTTCTTGACAGAGTTCGCACTTGGCGCTAAAGTTCTATATTTTGAGATTATCTGGCGCTAGCTGCTGTACTGGGTAAATACAGACCGGAAGCGTCCGCGAAGCGCCAGCGCGCGAGAGAAGCAGAAGCAGAGAGTACGGCCATCTCTGGACCGAAGAGAGAGTCGGGGAAGCGGCGGTGGGGGGGAAGAAACGGCGACCGGGCACTGCTGCAGAAGCGAGTAGGGCGGCCGAGGCAGCACTTGTGGCGAACTGTGTACCCGGTTGATGTTGTTGCGCCCTGTTTCCCTCCCTGCTGTATGCTATACTCCTTTGTGTAGACTATGGCCTTTGTATTGCCTTCGGCCTCTGTGCTGTGTTTCTTTTTTTCATGTCCTCCCTGCCTACTCTGCTGTGTTGGGTAACTTGATCTCGCTTTTGCTGTTGCCTTTGTTTTTTGTACATCTGGCTGTCTGCCCATCTGCCGCCTCTTTGTCCTGTTTGCTCCGTTACTCCCATACCCTGGTGCGTAGTGCCTGGTGCTGGTACGTTACCCTTTGATTTTTTCTTGAGGCGGGTATGGGAGAAGCGTCCTCCTTTATTTTTGTTTTTGTTTTATGTTTGATCGGTTTCCGAGGGCTCTTTTCTCGAACGGTCGGTGCGGTACCTGTTATTTTCTTTCTATCATTTTTTTTTTTTTCTCTAATATCACACAACAAATCCATCTCTATCTATTAAGATAGATTAGCAATGAATCCATAGCTTGAGCGAAAGGCTACCTGCATGTCTATGGTTCCCCAGACAGCATACAACGATATCTCCCCTGTGGGTAACAGGCTCAACAAGGCAGTTTGGTAGCCATCTTGTGTATCTATCTGTATGTAATGTTGGAAAGTTGTAGACGGAAGATTTAGGGGAACTCGGTTTGTCGGGTGTTGTATATTTTCGTCATCAACTTATTTTTTGTGTGATGTATGGGGGCTGTGCGGCGCGGGAGAACATATTTACCTTGTTGTGTGGCATATCGTGAAATATGAGAAGGGCACGGGAGAACATTATCTCATCATTGCCTCCTGACGTGGCCGCCGATAGAGGCGTGTGGTTGGGGTTTCATCACTGACATGTGGGTGTGTGTTAAATGCAGTGGGTATGGTCGCTTCTCTCGCCCGTGTGTCGGCAGAAGGTATAGCTACCTTTCCCCTTAATTTGTAGGCAGCGCGGACCATAAGTAAAGACAGAGTGTATCATTGTATCATTGTATCATTTTATCATGCATTTACATCATTTGTATGTTTTATTATTATTTTTATTATTATTATTATTATTATTATTATTACTATTATTATTATTGCCCTCCGACAATTGAAGATGTTAGCACTAAAGTCCTAAAACGTTTTACTCAATGTATACCCCTTACTATTTCTATCTTCATGCTCATACTTGTACGAATACGATATTGTATACATGCACGTCATGTTAGTACGTACCTACCAATGCCGAACGTAAAACTGAAGGAAATCATAACATTATTGATTGAATTCAACGTTTCCTTCGTTCTCCTGTTACTTCCTTTGTGAAAATGCCAAAACCTTGTTTCTCCAAACTCTGACAAGAACTTCCTGTCGTTGAACCGAAATCTTGTGAACATAATCTACTACTAAAACGACATTTCTTTTAGTAAATGTGATGTACCTACCAAATGCTTTGTAACAACTATGCCTACGCTCATAAGATATTCCATTACATTCCTACTATTACAGTGCATCGACACTACATCCCCAAATCATTGGTGTCGATGTGTTCGGTGTCGATCTTTTTCGCTGGTCCTCCCCTTCTTGTCGTCCACGTAGTGCGAGCTTGTATCTTTGTACCCTCCTTGATATGGCCACCTGCGTAGCCACCGAAACGACCTGAAGTAGCCTCTCCTTGTAGATTCCTTTCTGGGTCATCGTTTCTCCATGCCTCCCTCCTGCAGCGTGCGTCGCTAGTTCGTCGATGAATTCGTCACCCTCCTCTCCAAGGCGGCCAAAGCTTTCCACCGCTAAGGTGGTAAGTTTAGAGCTGCGCTCGTCAAAGGACACGTGNTGGTCCTCCGCTTCTTGTCGTCCACGTAGTGCGAGCTTGTATCTTTGTACCCTCCTTGATATGGCCACCTGCGTAGCCACCGAAACGACCTGAAGTAGCCTCTCCTTGTAGATTCCTTTCTGGGTCATCGTTTCTCCATGCCTCCCTCCTGCAGCGTGCGTCGCTAGTTCGTCGATGAATTCGTCACCCTCCTCTCCAAGGCGGCCAAAGCTTTCCACCGCTAAGGTGGTAAGTTTAGAGCTGCGCTCGTCAAAGGACACGTGTCCTGGCCGAGCGTAGTGCTGACGCTTTCGCGCCTCGGAGGCTTGGGCGGCGGTTCCATCGCTGGTCGCGCTGCCATTTCACAAGTGTTTTCTTGTTGTTGTTGTTGTTGTTGTTGTTGTCTTCACATTAAAAACCGCTCCGATCTCTCTCTCCACCCAGTACCTTCGTATGTCCGTTNCGCCTCGGAGGCTTGGGCGGCGGTTCCATCGCTGGTCGCGCTGCCATTTCACAAGTGTTTTCTTGTTGTTGTTGTTGTTGTTGTTGTTGTCTTCACATTAAAAACCGCTCCGATCTCTCTCTCCACCCAGTACCTTCGTATGTCCGTTCTGATCCAACACTCGACGCAGTCGATTCCCGTGGTCGCAGGCTAACTTACCCTAAAAAGGAACACTCAAATAAAATTGCCCCGAGGGGTCCGCAAGTCAATCGAAATCAACGACAGATATTCTGGAGTCCTCCACTCCCTCTGCGCGCTATGCGAGGTAACAACTGAGACTAGGAGTCACCATCACGGGCCGGAGAGAATGAGGTACACCCCCTTGGTTCAATCTTGGTACTTCACAACGCAGCAAGCAAAGACAAGGCCATCTGGCACAGAAAACGAGAGAAGAGAAAAAGAGAAAAAGAGAAGAAAAGTATGTGGAAAGAGAGGAATGAGAGGTTGTTCTAGCTTATAAGCAGTTTTGTTTTATTTTCCGAGTGGTTGGTACCCTAGACTATTCTTGTTTTGTCTCCCCGCGGCGTCGTATGTGCCGGGTTTTGAGACCACGGGCTCACGATTTTTTGTGGACAATCATATCTAGAGCAAATGCGAGAAAGAACAAGACCGGTAGCAGAGAGAGCACAAGCCAGCCGGTATATGTAGATCAGATTATCCGCCCCCAGAACTCGACCGAAACGCGGCCTGCTGTAGCGTCAAACGTAAGTGAGTTACCAACGAACGGCGATAGTTTGGACAATCTGTATAATTCCTGTATAGACTATACCGCAGGAAGCAATCGAACCGACTCAAGGTCACCACCTCCTACCCGTGAAAGACACGCCGAAGAATCCGTGAAACAACATACACCTGCACAGCATATCCACTATGCCGCAAGTTAACGCTTGCTTGTAGCATAGTGGATATGCTGTACATCTTAACACCGGGCGTATGCGTGATTACAGCAGCAAGCAAGAGAAGATGGTGAGACCTGCGCATTGCCCGCTGCTGCGGGACGCGGGACATTCTCGCAGGTTCTGTCACGAACACGCGCCGGTTCGGGTACCTGTAATCAGCCCGCGCGGGGGGGGCGAAGGCTGTTAAACGGATCTAGGGGCGGTGTGGAGTGTCACACAGAGAGGGGGGGTGGCTGGACGGAACCAGATCAGGGGAACAGGCTCATCCGCCTGAGACGCCAACTTTGTCTGAGGGAAGGACTCACTCTCTAGACCGCCACGTTATTTTTTTTGGGAGCGGCAGCCAGGACAACAACCAGAGCAGGAGAGAGTCCAGGCGAGCACCACAAGGGAAAGTAGCAGACATCGGCAACAACATGTACCTGGGTTTGCTGGACACCACCACGCGGTATGATCTTGGCTGCCTCATCTGAAGCGACCCTGCCCCAGTACTGCCGCAGTATGGTCTGTTTTCGAGAGCTGCATATGCACAGTTGCAACTTCGGCAGCAGGGTATGCATCCAGTGGATGTAGTTTATAGCATGAAAGCAGCGCGCATTCGATCTTCCTGTACCCCATGGCACACGCGCAGGTGCAGATTCTTCTACCCGCGGGCAGAACTCTCCACTTCGAAGATAGCCATAAGAGAGGCGTGGTTCAGCTATTACTCCATTGACTATGATAACGCAGAGTCGCCCTGGGAGCGGGGGGTTTTCTCCTTCTGGTTTCTGGTTCCCCGGCGGAAAGCTGGATGTCTGTGTGCCTGGTGCACCTGCCCGTAGCTACCGTAGGGTCCTTATTTGGTTCCCCCAGCCGCTTTTCTGGAATTATACCTCCAGTCCATTCGATTGTAGAAAGCCCAGGTGGTACAATAGAGCGACCCACCAATGTTGCTTCAAAAGAGCCCGTGTAGGCAACAGCAGCGAACGTGGCCTGCAAGAGACACCCTTTCCGCTGTGACGGTCAGGTGGTTGCAAAATTATTCTAGTACAACTGCTGGGAACGCATCGGTGGTTTGCGCTAGGCAGCGCCTCCGCTGCAGCGGGACGTACAGCGGGGGCCCCTATATTGTGCCGAGGTGTGTCCCGAGATTGTGCCGGCACTACCGGGCACCGGCACCATCGAGGGCCCGCCACTGTATTGCTGCAACGTTGCCAAGCCGTGCCATCGTACAGCGGAGCATGTCACTGCCACATGTACAACTTTGTCAAGCCGTATGCATACCATAGTAACAGCCCCCTCCCCCGACCACCACCACGCTTCATTCCCATTCCGCCGTGCCCCCTCCTTCCCAAGATACCCGTGGTGAAAAAACGCCAGGGAAAGGGAAAAGAATGCCAAGGACACCGCGCTCCAGAAGCCATCACGGTTGGCGCGCGGCCCTGGTGCTGTCGGCCTTGGCGGCGCTGCCGTCGTTGCCAAGAGCCTCCGATGCCGTGTTCGCGACGCCGCCACTGCTGGGGGGATTTGCGGAAGAAGAACCTGAACTTGCGCCAACGGCCATGGGAACGGCAGCAGTGTCACCGCCGCCGCCGCCGCCGCGAAGAAGCTGCGCCGAAACGTCGCCCTTTGCTGTAGACGGCGGTGCGACGGCGGAGGCGGAGGAGGCGGCGATGGCGGCGGGGATGTCCGAGGAGCTGTCCGCCACGGAGCGACCCTCGCGCGATAATTGCTTGGGAGGAGGTGGGCGGGGGGAGGTCATCAAGCAACCGCGGGGGGGCTGTGGCGGTAACGACGGCGCTGCTGGTGCCGCTGATTGGGAGGGGGGTGCTCGTGTTGGTGATGGGTGTATGGCCGTTGGTGGTGGTGGCCGCGGTGCGGAACTCTCACTTTCGGGAGGTCAAGAGCGAGGTAGAGGTCTCCAATCAGAGACATCATCGGGGCATGAGGTCGAGCGCGTTGGGGTTCCAGCGGTGGCGGCGGCAACGGCCGCGGGTGCTGGGATGAACGACCGGGCAGACAGCTGTGAAGTGGGGCACCCACAAGGAACTTCCAAGGACACAACCCTCTCCGGGGTAAAAGTGGTGTTGGGGTCTCCTGTCGATACCGGGCAGAACGGGGAGAAGAAGCGCGACAACGAACCAACCCGCCAGCATCAACAGCAGCGACAACAGCAGCAGCAGCAGTCGTGGCTTCGACAAAGGCGGCGTGACGCGGGAGCTAGCGAAACGCACTCATTACCAGAGATCCCCGCGTCCACAAGTGGGTCGGGGGGCGAGGTGCTCGCGCAGTACGTCGTGCAGTGGACGGACTTCCACCCCCTGGAGGACCACAGCAGCCTTCTCTCGGGAGCGTTGGGTGGGTTCGACCGTTGCTGCTCGGGAGGCTGCGAAGCCTCTGGCGTCCATGGTAGCAGCGACGCTCGAGCGCGTGACAGCGTCGATGCCAGCAGCACCAGCACCAGCACCAGGAGCGGCCACGAAGAAGACGAGCGAAGCGGGAGTATCGGCGACGGCAATGATGAGGTTGACAACGGCGGCGGGTGCGGCTCGAAGGGCGACTCTAGTTACTGCGGGTGCTGCTGGGAGTTGGTGGAGAGGGCTAACCTGGCCACCTCTAGCGGAAAATTCCCGAGCGACTTCTCCCTGGTCCGTTTGCGGCATCAGGCGACAGAAGCCTCTGACGTGGACGACGCCCACCTCTCCAAAAACGGCCGAACCTCACCTCTAGGGGACAATCCTGAACGACCCGAGCATGAGGGGGAGCAGGCACAATGTCGGGTGGGAGGGGGCCGGGATGGAGGAAATCGAGACGCCTGTCCCGGTGCGAGAGTGAGAGATCCAGCGGCAGGTATCCGTGGGAACGCGTGCGAGGAGGGGAGGGACAGGGGGGTTCCGTGCGTGCGGGCAGCGGCGGACGAGGCGGTAGGGGCTCTCCGGGCTCACCGTTGGGTAAAAGGCGTCTTCCGAGAAAAGGTACCGTACCGCACCTGGGTTTCCGTATACTTACGGGTAGGCTTGTCCGGTTTTTCCGTGTGGCAAGTGTCTGTGCATGGGAGATGGAAAGTCACGAGGTGCGCTATTGTTCCACTAATAGGTGGCGTATTTTGAGCCTAGGCTTTGGTACTTTCGAACTCTGCACGGTCCACTTGCCCGGGGAACGTTTTGTGCATGATAGATGCAAAAATACGAAGTGCCGTGTCTTTTCGAGCTGGTTTGGCGTACTCTGTTTTGTGTCGCTGGGGCGTAGTGTGTATGACAGACGGGAAAAACGCGACGTGTGTTGTCTTTTCGACTGTTTTTGGGCGAAACTTTTCTGTGCTTCGGTGGAAAATGGTGTGCGGATTGCAGTTGTTCGGGTGAGCGCGGGAACACTCGAGGCTGTAGAATATTGGCTGCATCATCGTGTGCATAGATGGAAGCACAGTGCGGTCAAGCGGCGTAGATAGGCAACCACAACTTTACCCAGCCGCGTACACCTCGCCCCTATGATCCTCAAGAGGCTTAACAGAAAAGTCGTGCCCGATTTTCACCATGGGTATTTCCCGTAAAGCGCGCGGAATATGCAATAGAGTTCACGACGAACGACTTGTTGACCTGTTTTTGTAACATCCGTATAACGAACACTCCCCCCTGTGGCAGGCTCTCATGCGGGGGGTCTTGGCTGCCCCAGACGTCGACCCTCCGAGAGAGCAACTCTTCTCGAGCCCCTCGGCTCGCGACGGCGGGGACATGGACAACGAAAGCAAGATAACTCCCCATTCTCCGTCGGACCCAAGGGCCGGCACTGAAGGGCATGGCGACCGTTCCAGCCCCTCCTTACACTCGTACGAGGGCGGTGGGCCGGGAGAGCCCAACAGCGGGGACGCAATCACCGACTTTGGCGGGGAAGTTGGGGCGGACGGACACATCGCCATGACCGCTGGAGGAACCGCTGATGCGAAACGGCGGTGGCAACGGTGGCCGGGCGCTGAGGGCGAGAGAGGGGGCCGGCGACAGCTCGACGGGGGCTCAACGCTAGCGGCGGCGGCGGGGGAGGGGGGGAGGCTGAGGGGATCTTCGCGGGGGGAGTTCGTGGACGCTGGCGAGCACGGGAAGCCGCTTCATGACCACGTAGGTGTATGTGAACTGTTGTTGTTATTGTTATTTATTATTTCTCTTAGCACCGACTGCGCTAACCGGCTGACCAATGTAAAGACGTCAGTCGCAGTGCGTTCGAAAACGCAACATGCGTTTGAAGCCCATGATCTGGGATAGTGTACACGTCTTCTTTTATTCTCATCGACCGCGCTATCCGGCTGGCCAAGCGTCAGTCGCAGTGCGGTTGAAAACGTAAAATGCTTCTGAAGGCCATGATCTGGGACCCCGTAAGGGGGCGTCATAGTGTGTGCGTGTGTTTTGTTTACCTTCAGTATCGACCGCGCTACACGGCTGATCAATGAAAATGCGCCAGGCTTGTGTGTGTTGCGTTTAGCTTTTAGTTGGCATCGATATTGGACGGCACTGAGCGGAGACCGGAACGGTTTTGAATGTAGGACAACAACGACAACAATCGACCGCTCTAACCGGGTGACCAGGGAAAATATGTGTCAGTCCAACATAATAAGCGGGATGAAAAACGTGAGCACGTGTCTACCGACAATGGGGACGAAGAGCTGCGTGCGTGCGTGCGTGCGTGCGTGCGAGCGGCTTTTCTTGTCGCCACACCCTCTTCCTCGTCCCCCTGGACGACTTTCCCCTCCTTGCCTCGGCATTTCTTGCCAAAGGGGTTGGCGACACAAGACACATCAAGTGCTGACCGAAGTTTTTTTTTTGAAAATATACGTAAATTTCAAGAAGGACTTCCCTTTTTTACAGCATCGGTGATATATCAAGTGTTTACCGAAGGTTGACCGAAGGTTTACCGAAGGTTTTTCTTGCTTGGAAAGTTGTTCGTACATTCAAAGGACTACCCTTTCTTTTCCAGCATCGGTCAGGTGCGATCATTGCCTGAGGTGCAGCATCAGTAGTGTAAGCAGCAGGGAAAAACTGTTGGGGGGTCAGAGGGGACTGCAAAGCCTTTTGTTGCTCCTGGTACAGCAGTTTAGGCGCCTTTGTCATCGCCCCCCCCCTCTGTCCAGCTCCTCACACGTTTCGGCGGCGAATCTGCGTGAGAAATTCCGGTGGGGGATTGGCCGTATGGTGAATGCTGCCTTGAGCAGAAACTATCTCGGAATGTGTGTTCGCGGATGCTGCGGTTTCCAAAATCTGGGGTAGCGGATTGAACGTATTGTGACTGCTGCTGTGAGCAGAAACAATCGCAGCATGTGTGTTCGTGGATGCTGTGGTTTCGAACATCTGGGGTGGGGGGTTGAACGTATGGTGGCTGTTGCTGCTGTGAGCAGAAGCGATAATGGAGTGCGTGTTCACGTAGATACCGTGGCTCGAAATCTGGCGACACTTATTGACGGCAGGCTATTCACATCTGTAGCACCTGTTCTTCCTATAGTGTAGGCATGAATCTACACCTTTAAGCGTACCGTGAGCAAGCGGGTCAACGCGCTCCCCCTCAGGGCAGTTTTAAGCAGCAGCTTTTCCCTTCCATACAACTTCCAAGTCTCTAGACTATTGAACCTCGATTTGCGGCCGAGAAAAAAGTTGGACAATTGAAAACTGGAACGAGTTTCTTCCAAGTTTGGAAGTCTGCGAAGTCGGAATTTGGAAAATATTTCGAAATTTCGAGGCGCAAGAGCTGTGTTTTAAACGGTCGTAAACCAACTTCCGAAGCTCAATCCGACCTATTCGAGCTCAAGTATTACTTGATACTGTACTCATAACAAATAGTAATCCTGCAGCCGAGGAGAAGCCGTTTCTGAAGCCCACCCTTTTTGGCGGTAACACACTCTGGTTTGACGAAAATCAACCCGTGTCATGTGCTTCTGAGTCTGGGGCCAGCAAAAGCAACAGAGTCGAGAATCTCCCTCGCCCCCTTCCCCCATCCCCCAGTGACGTCATCAAGAACGTCAACCGAAGCCTTGTTGCAGTGGTCTGATCCTGAAGGTCGCCGGATGTATCGGCACAATTCATCAAGAACGCGAAGCGACTATGTTCTACAGAAGGTGGCCCGAAATGGTGGCATGTTGGGGTAATAGGAGAACATGCCACTATTCAGGGCCGTTAGGCCACTATTCGACAGTCTATCGGGTTCATGTAAATGTTGAGATTGTGACCAAAAAAGAGATTTTGAAGCCACTATATCGGCATTTCCACCATTCAAGCCGCCACTATATCGGGCCACTATATCGTGGTACAGTACAATGCCGATACAGTAGGTGGCCCGATATAGTGGCATGTTGGGGTATTAGGAGAACATGCCACTATTCAGGGCAGTACCACTGCACGATATAGTCTATCGGGTTCATGTGCCTACATGTTGAGATTGGGACAAGAGATTTCGATGCCACTATGTCGGCAGTTGCCCTATTCAAGCTGCCGCTCATCGGGCCTCCTACTGCTGTACTAGACAAGAGATAATCAAAATTGCATTTCGGCTGTGCTTTGACCGTATGGAAACAGTCCACTTCTCAGGCTCAGGGCGGCGTGCGTATTATCCACTGGCCTAACTCCGGCCTTTCGCAAGCAACAACTCCACGACTCCCAACCGTGCTCAGTCCCGTCTTTGCGGGGATGCGAGGTTAATGACCTAAAGACTACAGGCATACACGGTCATGAGTGCACCCTCTGTCCGTCCGATGGCTGGTTGTACGCGCCACTTCCTTAACCGTCCCGTATCACTTCCGTGACCGTCTCGTATCAGGGTTTCACGGGAAAGGGCATCCGGGTTGCGATCTTCGACACGGGTCTTGAGGCAGGAGGGCACGACTTCGACAACGTGGTGGAGCGGATCAACTGGACCGACGAGCCGACGCTGGAAGATACAGTGGGGCACGGAACCCACGTCGCGGGTGCGTTTCGGTTGTTGTTGTTGTTGTTGTTGTTGTTGTTGTTGTTGTTGTTGTTGTTGTTGTTGTTGTTGTTGTTGTTGTTGTTGTTGTTGTTGTTGTTGATGTTGATGTTGTTGTTGTTGCTGTTGTTGTTGGTGTTGCTGTTGGTGTTGCTGCTGTTGCTGTTGCGCGGCTTCTGTTGCTACTAATTCGTGCGGCACAGTCGCAGTTACATGCAACCCATGATTTTTTCTTCATGGTCTGATCGTAGCGGCTTGAAGATAGAGAGTTAGGCGTGTCGTGCTCATCAACGCATGCATCTCCATCACGCATCTCGGCCACACGAATTTTCCAATTTGGAGGGAACAGCAGCACTCACTCGCGAGCAACATAGATCCGTGATCACCTTATACGACGAAAACATCCGCACACGCCCCCCCCCCCCCCNCCCCCCCCCCCCCCCCCCGTTCTCACGCAGGCGTTATTGGTGGGAGGGATCAAGGGTGCTCCGGATTCGCACCCGACGCTGACCTGTACATTTTTCGAGTGTTTTCCGGCCAGCAGGTGTGACGATGCGGTTCGCCCGAAGAAGAACTTGATTTAATTCGTCATGTTTTCCGCCCGAAGAAGAACTTCATTTAATTCGCCATGTTTTCCGTCCGAAGAAGAACTTCATTTAATTCGTCATGTTTTCCGCCCAAAGAAGAACTTCATTTAGTTCGTCATGTTTTCCGCCCAAAGAAGAACTTCATTTAGTTTGTCATTTTTTCCGCCTGCTGTGTTGCGGTGTTGAATTGAGGCATCTTCGCACGTGGCGGTCATTTTGGTGCCATGCTCTTTTTGGGAAGAAGCTGCCCACGTCGCATGTTCTACCTTGTGCTTGGCGTCTTGTTCTGCGTCAAGCGACTTCTCCGGGTGTGCTATGCTCTAAACCGTGATAAGGTCAAACCGAGAGAGGCCTTGTTCCTCTCTTGCACTGTTGATTGACGAATTGGTCGATAAGTAGATATTATTGTACTCCCGTGGACGGCACTGGCAAATGGTAAACCGTAATAAGAGCGCCGGGTGCTCTTGCGATGTCCTGCAGTGAATCGTTTTTTGCCGTGTCCTGTTCTTTCTCGAGAGGGAGCCGTTCACACGTGACTTCTTTTCTTCCATGCTGCTCCTTTTTTACTCTGGTACTCCCGAATGGTTGCACGTGCCTTGTTTCAATCGTGTTTTACAAAACCCTCTTTGTAGTAGTTCTTGTTTTCAGTATGAAGCGCGCTTTTTGGTGTTTTCTACACACGTTCAGCTTCGCCATTTCCTTGCGCTACTACGTTACGGACGCTCGGTAAACATGTAAGATGCGTCTTTTCCTTTTTCTTTTCTCAATTCTCTGGTTGTGATATACGAAGAAATATATCGAACACTTCCGGTTTCCTCCAAAACGACTTGGACTTTTTTTACTTTTTGCACGCATTCGCTTCGGCTTTTTGTTCTGATTCGTTGCGGACGCTCGGTAAACATTTGTCATTTTTGATGTTTTGCTTTTCGCATTGTCTGGTTGCGATTTTTACTGAAAAAGGTCTCGTACACCTCCTGGTTCCTAGACGCGTTCAACTACGCGCTCTTCCTCGGCGTCGATATAATCAACCTGAGCATCGGTGGTCCGGACTTCAAGGATCAGCCCTTCGTGGACAAGGTACAGCAGTGGGGGCCCCGCAGTTCATCAGTGGGGGTTCAGTAGTGCAGCAGCACAGAAAGCGCCCGCGCACACAGAGTTTTGTAGTTTTGGCACGGCTTGGCGTATGAGATCCTAGGTTCATGCTACGAATGGTCACTGTATAGGGTTTATGGTAGGTGCTCAAGTTCTTGGATTTGGAGCTTTTCGAGGCTCTATGGTATCAATCTCTTGACTTGACAATTTCGTCGTAAGCGCGGGCGCTTTCTTTGGCGACTGTGTCCTATGTAGCCTACGTCACCGGCGTCATAGCGGGACCCCGGCAACACAAAATCGTAGCTGCGGATGGATGCCCCCCCGCGCGATCGTGCAAGTTCGCGAGGACGGTTCGTTCCGAGTTCGCTTGATCCTGCCCTTTTTGTGCCGAAGCACATTCCTGGTGTCTGTTTTTGTGCAGGAGGCTCGAAAGAAAAGCCACCCGGACGAGAAGAACAGCGAGCGCTAGGCCGAACAGCAGAGTTACATTATTTGTTCATTTCTCCATCACTGGGTGTACCCGCCGGAACCCTGCTCAACATCCTTGGCGAACGTTCTTAAGAACCTTTCCCAAAAAAGTTTTTCCCACCACCAAAAATTCCGCTACTTTTAGGAGACGCTCCCCGATCCTCCGCGGTGCCATCTTTCCGGCCGTGTACTCAACGAGGTCCGCCGCCGTGCGTGCTTTCCCCCTGTTGCTGCATGATGATACCGCCGGAGACGTTTATAGGTGCGAGAGCTGTCTGCCAACGGCGTTGTGGTGTTTTCGGCGGTGGGGAACGACGGGCCTCTCTACGGGACTCAGGTTTGTCCACCGACCGTCCAACCGAAAAGTTGCAAAGCACGGTAGTGCCTTCCCGCGCATCCCAATAAGACCGTAATGGCGATTCGAGTTGTTCCGATAAGCATTGCCGTTGTCGGCGGTGGGGAACGACGGGCCTCTCTACGGGACGCAGGTTTGTCCACCGACCAACCAATACCTTGCTACGTAGAGTAAATGACAATGAACAATCACGGATCTCTCTCCGTTTCGGTAACCGCTATTTAGTTTGTTCTCGTCTACGACAACACCCTTTAGCGTTTGGAGCTCGCGTTTGCCGCGCCGATCAATTCGCCACCTAGTGCCGACCTCCGGAGTCCAACTACGATTTACCCTCGCATGCTCGAACTACTATTCAAGTTGATTGGTTCCTCGCTGGCTAATTTACCGTAGAAAAAATCCGTGTGGCAGAGTCTCGGACAAGAGACAGCGGCAGCTTCCCTTTCTTCCTACTGAGCAATGAAATAATCTCACCCGCCCCCTCCCCGTGTCGGTTCGAGGTGAAACGCCCAAGATCTAAAGAGGCAAGTTGCCGGGCAGGGTTCCCAAAACGCTTTATTTTTTTATTGTTTTTTTCCGCCATCGAAGACACAGCAACCCCTGCGCGCGTGTCCTCCTTGCTGTCATATTTTCTCAATATAAAACACAACGAATCCATCTCTCTATTTAAGAAAGAGTCTAAGATATGTAGTTTTTTTTTTTATTGCGCCGGATCGTGACTTGGACAGCACAACCCGGCGGATCAAATGGACACAATCGGAGTCGGGGCTGTGTCGGCCAGCGGGCGGGCGGTCGCGAGCTTCCAATCGAGAGGTACGCCAGAGTGGTATCACGGCGTACAGTCGTGACTCTCTTCCTGCTGGCTGTGTTGTTGTCGCACTTTTGTTTTGTGGTGTGATCTTTATACCACGTTGTTGGAATTCCAGCCGGGTCCAAACATTTTTTGAGTTTGCAAGTATACGGACGTGTTCAATCGACAGCGGGACCGATAGATGGCACCCATGTCGAAAGGGAGGTACGTTGCACCGCTCCGATCCCTCTGCTTACAAGACCCTCTGCACGATACCCATGCCAGCGAGTGCATTCAAATCACTACGGGCTTGTATACACAACAGCGAGCCCCCCAAACTTCGGACTCCATCAGATATCCCGACCTGCGTGGGTCACAGCTGGCTGCAGCCGCGGCGTGATGACTCCCAAAACTCACACAGCTGGCGTGTTTTCGACTCGAACAGCCCTGCGAATCTCACCGAACCCAAACAAAGAATTTGGTATATACCAAGAATCTGTATTTTACGTCCATTCACCGTCGCAGGGATGACCACGTGGGAGCTACCGGGAGGATACGGACGCGTGAAGCCGGACCTCGTGGCCGTCGGACAGTTCGTCCTTGGCCCTAAGGCGGGCGGTTCGTTGGGACAGTGCAGGTGTTTTGCCCGGCTTCTGTCGTAGACTGTTTTCTCGCTGGAGTTCTTTGTTTTGTTTTTTGTCCCTTCACGCGTTGCTACGCTGCCGTCGACTCGTTGCGTATTGTTTTTATTTCGTTTTCCTAATGGCGTGACTGCGCTGCTGTAGACTGGTTGGGTATGGATTTTTTTTTTCCTGCAAGCGTTGCTTCGTGCTGTAGACGGATTGCGTATGGACTTTTAATTGCCCTTCAAGCGTTGCTACGCTGCTGTAGACTGTGGACTGTTTGCGCATGGATTTTTGTTTTCCTTTAAGATACGTTTTTTTTTTTTTTCTTACAAGTCCATCTGTCCCACAGCAAAAAAAGTTTTTTCGTTGAAAACGTCATAGCATTCCCTGTTTGGGTGCGGCAGCTTCGTCAGAGAGAGGCCGCAAGAGAAAATGAAGGTCGACTCAAGACGTTGCATCATTAACGGGTGATATACACGGGGGAGGCAAGACCGGCCTAGCGCGCATCATGTCCGCCATACACACATCATGTACATAACCGTAGGTGACGCAAGAGACGACACCCCCTGGACCGGTTCTCGAACCTCGATTATTCCACAGCAATCGAAAATGTTGCGGCGCCGAAAAAGGTGGCATTGCCACCGTCTCGTCGATATCTTTCCGAAAACGTGCCATTGGATTTCGGCATCCTCTTGGTCGTAGACAATGGTCGAGCGTTGAGAAACGGTCCGGGGGATGTGGTGTCTTATGTCATGTCACGTACGGTATCCCTCGGAGGTCCCGTAGATCATTACTGTGCCGAGCACCCCAAACACCCCCCGACAGAGAGGAGTATTTTACAATAGACCGGTGCCTTCGTTGTCGCTTTGTTCACCGCTATCAACAGTCAGCGCTCACACCAAACACCCCCCGAAAGGTAGGAACATTGTGTATTAGACTGGTGCCTTCTTTTTCGTTCTGTTCACCGCTAATTTATTGCAATAATCAGCGCTCACACCCAGCGTTTCTGCCGGGTTCTCTAGGTGCTCGATCTGTGGTCACGCATAAGGGATCCTCTACCTGAAGGCTCCCTGCCGCACCCCGCCTGCGGTAGCAGAATAGAAAGTACAATTGTATTCTCCCCAGTAAGTGTGCGCTTAACCCTCGTCGTCGCGCACGGCCTTTATGTTTGTTTTTGGTCTGGCAGCGGACTCCCTGGGACATCGGTGGCTAGTCCCCCTACCCACCCCTGCGGTCCCGGAATACAAAGCACATGTTGCACCACGTAATCTACGCAAAAACCCGCGTCATGGCAATATATTTTTTTGTGTGTGTGCGTGGCAGCGGGATCTCGGGGACATCGGTGGCTAGTCCCGTTGTGGCCGGCGCGGCCGCCCTGTTGGCCAGCACGGTCCCGCCGGACAGGAGGCGCGACATCGTCAATCCCGCCAGCATCAAGCAGGTTACTCAGGGTTCAAGTTGTGATTTTCTCTATGTTGGCGGACAGGAGGCGCGACATCGCAAGTCCCGCCAGCATCAAGCAGGTTACTTCTTCACCAAAGTTGTGATTCCTCCACTGTATGGGTTGCAACAATTTCCGCGCTTTCTCTCCAACGAACCCAACAAGTTGCAATGCGCACAACGCTGTCTACTCTCGAAGCGCTGGGGCTCAGCCGTGGACCGCTGATGGTGGGTATGCAGCACCAAAGATAGTGTGCGCCCATCGGCAGCATGCGAATACCATTATTGCTTATCCTTAGGTCTATCGTGAAGGATACGTCCTTTGGTTTGGCAGAGTGCGCCGAAGCTTCTGTATCCTACATCGAAACTTTTCAGCCACCGACAGCGTTGAGAATCACCACATGCAGGCGGAATGGACCTCCAATGTTCGGCACCACCCAAAGCTCCATTTGTGTGTCGGACCTTCTACCAAACTCAGCAGCAAACGAGGATCGGATATGACGATGACCATCCGGGTTGTAGCTAGCATCCCGATGCTTAGATCGTTGGAAAATAATGTTTTGTTTTGTTTTTTCACCCACAAGCTATGCACCCGAAAAAAGCTGCAGACCGGTGTCGCCCATCGCGTGCACAACGTTTGGACGAACGCTCATTATTGTCAGGTGCTGACCGAGTCGGCGCGCAGGGTCAAGGAAGCAGGCTTGTTCGAGCAGGGGGCGGGGGCTCTGGACGTGGCGGGGGCGTTCGCGCTTCTCAGCCGCTACACGCCGAGGGCGTCGCTCCTGCCGCCGCAGTTGGACCTCACGGACCCTTACACGTGGCCGTTCAGCCGCCAGGTGCGCGAAGAAACTGCTGCGACTGCTGCCGCTGCTGCTGAAGTTGTTGCTGTTTGTTGTTTCTGGTGGGTGTTGTCGGTGTGATTGCTACGCTTGTGTTGGTGTTGTTTCGCTGTGTGTTGTTTCGTTTTTCGTCGATTTGTCGCCGTTTTGCCTGGCGGGGAGCAATAAAGAATGGTTTTTGTATGTTTTTTTTCTCTGGTTCTGAAGGAAATCGGGCTGCCCACCTGGTGTACGGCCGGGGGCACCCGGTGTTTTGGTTCACAAACCCTGTTGCCAAGAGGATGTAAGTGTTCTTCTGTTTCCCACCAAGTCGACGACGTCATCGCAGCACTCCGGTGTCTGCCGCTCGTTTGTGCACAGCCAGACCCGCTGCCATAGCCACACCCGCTCACAGGGACAGTATTAGCCCACAATCTTCCTCACATCCGAAAGACTATTTCTGCGCGTTGTAACTCTCTCAGCAAAAGCCCCGAAATTTCACAGTAGCCTTCGCAGGGTTTTTTCGATTTCGCGAACATGTTGGATAAAGAATGCAATCGGGGAAGTTGGGTTTAGAGTTGGGGTTAGGGAAATAGGGGCTGCGTACCCCAACCCCTGCTGTTTTTCCTCATCAAACTTTATTTCTCGCGAAGATGATCCGAAATCCAGCCGCTGTTCTGCTGCTGCGACAGGGCCGTTGCCGAGGGCAGGGTGCCCCCCCCCCTCCCGTTTCCGAACAGAACGCGTCAGTTCCTGTGCTCATGAAATGTCGGCCCCCAGCCGGTTGTGCATGCCATGCAAGCTCCAAGTTGCAATATAGCGAGCAGGAGAGGGGGGCTCCTCAAATCATGAATTTGCCGCTTTTGTGTAGTCGAGGTCCGACAAGGGACAACACGAGGAAAGTACCGCATACCGAACGCGATTGTGGGCGGTCGCCCTATTTCTACCAATCGTACAAGGCCGAATAAAACGAAACCGTCACCAACACCGTTCCTTCTTATCCTTCATTCAACCCGTGGTCCTTCGTCGGGGGGAGGGCAGCTTGTAACCCCCTCCCGTACGGTGACCCGAAACGCAATGGTACTGCTTGGCCGCGAGGCCCCCACTCTGTATTTCAAAAATTCGGCCTGTATATCCCGCTTGGCCTTCCTCCCCGCTGCTGCTCCCGTGCCCCAAAGGGCACGATCAAAAATCAGAAATAAACTATTGCATGCAGCCCCCCAAACAAATCCGACAAGAAAAGGATTCCGTCCATCCCATAAAAAAGTGATAATGAAAATACGGCACGAAAGGAAAATGATTCCGTCACATTAAAAAACAAAACATTGCTTTCCGTTTTATCCCCCCCCGCGCCCAAAAGATCGCGCCACGTTGTGTGAAAATGGTCAAGCATCCTCGAGGCAGTTACACAGTGCTTACAACGGTCTCTGGAAGTGAAAACACCAGAAAATAAATTAAGTCATACGTAGCTGTCATCCGTACGCAAGGAAGTAAGCACAAGATGCCGAACACCCTTAGCAGGATGCAGCGCACCCTTCATGCGACTCGCCGAATATCTCACGGCGCTTCGCGCTTGGTGATGTGAGAGCCTGGTCCGGTGAGAACCCGGCGTGCTCCGTCCCGGCTTTGTAGGGATGCGAGGTCAATGGTCTAACGACTACGGCATGCACGAATATGAGTACAACCCCCACGCGCGCCCAAAANCGTTGTAAAACAAGCCCATTCACTTCGTGAACTCGGCAACCAGGATGCCGTTTTTTTTTTTTCCTCTGC
>CACKRE030001652.1:111856-147660 GCA_902602495.3 Ectocarpus sp. CCAP 1310/34 | reverse complement strand
GCAAGGAAGTAAGCACAAGATGCCGAACACCCTTAGCAGGATGCAGCGCACCCTTCATGCGACTCGCCGAATATCTCACGGCGCTTCGCGCTTGGTGATTTGAGAGCCTGGTCCGGTGAGAACCCGGCGTGCTCCGTCCCGGCTTTGTAGGGATGCGAGGTCAATGGTCTAACAACTATGGCATGCACGACTAAGCGTACCCCCCCCCCCCCACGCCCAAAACAAAACAACAGGGAAAAACTCGTAACGGAAAGAGAATTTTTGTCGATCTCACAACAAAAACTGACAAACAAACAAACAAACAACAAACGGTTCCGCACTGCACGACCGACCCCAGCAGCCGCTGTACTACGGAGCGCAGCCGGTGGTCTTCAACGTCACCGTGGCCAACGGAATGGGCGTCTCCGGCCACATCACGAGCTTGTCGTGGGCGGAGGAGGGCAGCTCCCAGAGGGCAGCAGGGAGGGACGGGGACGTGTTGGACGTGAGGGCGGAGTTTTCGGACGTGCTCTGGCCGTGGTCTGGGTGAGGACGTGTGGAAAGATCCGTGCACTTTCTGCGTCGGCATGCGCTGGACTGCCGTTGTCGTTGTGGCTGGTTGTGCGTGTTTTGTTTGTTTGTTGAGATAGATTCGTTCCTTCGACTGTTTTCGTTTGTTTGTTTGCCTGACGTTCTGTATCGATGTAAATCTGCGGCGACGTACGTTCCATTACCCCAGATTTTGTGGGCTGTTGTTGATGTATTTGATTTAACAATGTGATTCGCCCGTGTGGTTGGTTGTTTGTGTGGTTGTACGAATTTCTGTCTGTCTTCCTGCCTGCCCGTTGTTTTAGTCTATTTTTTTGTCTGTTGTTTCGGTCGCGCTTAACAATTGTGGCGGAGAACGCTGCACCGGTTGCTTCTTCCTAACTCTTTCCATGGAAGTGCTTTCACCTACTTGTTGCCACTCGGTCGAAGTGTCGGCCGTTTCTGCTGGATATACTCCGCGAGACAACGCGAGGTGGCGGGCATGCATTTTTCGCGCGATACCTTCGGCGGCGGCTGCCGTCACGCATTGCTGTCGCTGACGCCATGTTCCTTCTCGCCTTGGCGGCGGCTGCGTGTCTCATCTGCTGCGACGTTTGCGTGTGCGCTATGGCGTGGCCCAGTTTCCTCGCGCTCTCCCTGGCGGTGTCGGAGTCCGGCCGGGAGTTCCAGGGCCTCGTGTTCGGCAAGCTAGAGGTGCGCGAAAACAGGTCGTCCTCACCCGCCTCTCCGGCTGTTTTCTGTCGTGAGAGGCTTGTGCACCTCGGTCTGACGGTTTCATCGCTTCGTGTCCCTATAAATATGCCATCCAGGAGGTAGTGTGCTCCTCACTATTCCGACGATTTCATCGTTTCCTGGCCCCATTCCATACGCAAGAGGTGGTGTGCTTGTCCCTTTTCTGACGGTTTCACCGTTTCGTGCTCCCATGCCTGATCCGGACCGCCTTCTTCGCGAGAAATAAAGTGCATGAGGGAATAAGCAGGGACGGGGTACGTGGACCCTATCATCCCTAACCCTAACCCCGACCCCAACATCCCCGATGGCATGCTTTTTCCAACATGTTTACGAAATAGGAATAACTCGCGAGGGCTACTTGCCCGATCCACGAGGTGTAATTACGTTGACAGTTGTGTTTTGTCCCTGCGATTTATTTTTCCTCGGCTATTACCTTACCTCTCCATCTCGGTCCGTCCGGCGTGTCGATTGCTATCCCACAGCAGTAGTTTCAGTGCCGCCCAAGCAATCTTCCCGTAGCTTTGCCGCCCGGCTTCTTTGTCAACTCCCGATAGCTCGTCCGTAGCCCGCGTTGTTATTTGCAGGGAAACATGCCGGGCCCCATGTCACGACGGTAAACCTACGCTGCTGTGTTTCCACGCTGGAATCCCGCATAGTCCGCATTGTTCGTTACCGCTGCCGAGCTATCGTACAGCAGGAAAAGAAGACGAACCCCACATGTCACGACGCTACAATAGACATCCGACGTTGCTGTGTTTCCACGCTGGGATGGATCTCGCTCTGATTCGGCCACAGGTGGCGGTGGAATCAGTGGCGGGGCCTGGAGAGACGCAACCCCGTACCACGAACGCCGTCCTTCCGGTAACGGTTAGCGTTATCCGCCCGCCGCCCAGGCACCGCAGGCTGCTCTGGGATCAGTTTCACAGCGTCCCGTACCCTCCGGCCTACATTCCGAGGGACTACCTAGGTGGGCCTCTTCGACCCCAGCATTTGTTTCGTTCTTCGCGAGTGTTCTGGTATTTTTTTTGTCTACACGTAGATGTATGAGAATACGACGAGCTTACGGTAACAACATTTGTCTCTGCTCTAGCCGTCGACCGGTCGCCGTTTTTGTGTCTCTCCTCCACCAGGCGACGATGCCGACATGCTGGACCGGCTTGGAGACCACCCCCACACCAACTTCCGGACCCTGTTCGAAGCCCTGTTAGACGCGGGCTACTACGTGGAGATCCTTGGCTCCAACTGGTGAAGAATCGTGTTCTTCAGGCATCTGAAACGATGTTGTTCTTATTTCATTCGGTCGTCCCCAAAACCACAAAAAGTAAAACAACTACTGCTGTACTGTTCACTGGATGTGTCTTCCACAACCGCAAGGCGTAGTTTCAGCTGCAGCAGGACTGTTTCCTGAACATTTTGAGCGTGTCTTCCCCATTTCACAAAACGTAATAACAGCTACAGCACTGCTTACTGAACACGCACATAATATTGTTGCAGGTCCTGCTTCGATGCCGAGAGCTACGGAGCGCTGCTTGTGGTGGATCCAGAGGCCGAGCTGGGGCAAGACGAAAAGGCCAAGCTTGAGATGGACGTGAAGGAGAGGGGCTTGTCGGTGGTGGTGTTTGCCGATTGGTACAGCACGGATGTGATGTCCAAGGTATAGTATTCACACATTAGTGCCGACGTGAAAGAAACACGGCTGGTAGTGACGGCGTTCGCCAATTCGTACAGCACGGATGTGATGTCCAAGGTAGTTCATTCGCACATTGGCTCTGACGTGAAGGAGATAGGGCGATAAGTGGCGCTGTTCGCCGACTGGTACCGCAAGGATGTTGTGCCCAAGGTACAGCATAAGTCACACATTAGTGCCGACGTGAAAGAATACAGTATTCACACATTGGTGCTGATGTCAAGGGAGGTAGGGCTGTTGATAGTGATGGTGTTTGCCGATTGGTACAGCACGGATTTCATGTCCAAGGTATGGTATTCACACTTCATGCTCTCAGAGAAAGAGACGGAAAAATGGGGGGAAGGGAGGGTGGAGAGGCAATAATGACACCGGCGCATTTTCGTCCATGTCTGCTGTTTTGGTGTTGACGTGACAGCGTTGCCTGAGGTTGGATGCTACCTTTGCCAAATTTCGGCCGAAAACTTTGTAGAAGTAATCGTCGATCCTTTGACGGTTGTGGTTGTTCTGCTCGTTGTTGATCGCTGTCTACAGCAGCGTAGTAGTAATGGTAGTAATGGTGGCAGTAGTAATAGTAGTAGTCTACCCTGCTGCTTTCTTTGAGGATCCGTGGAACCCGTTGTACGCTAAATACGTGTAGGTCACAGCAGTTTGTTGCATGCCGGGTCACAACAGTACGCGTTGTGTGCTGGGTCACACACCATCCAAGTAATTTTTTGGTCCACCTCACGTACCGGGGGGGAGTAAATCGCCAGTTGATGGTTTGCTCGGTCCACCGCATGCGTGGTGTGCTTGGTCAACCACTTGGTTGTTTGCTTACTCAAGCACAAGTCGTGGTTTGCTTGGCCCTGAATATGTTTGCTTATTTCTAAGAATGTCTGGCCAAGGTCCGCTTGCTCTATCCCCTGTGCCTCGTGCTATGCATAGGATCCATCCAAGTCGAACTGCTTTGGCCACGTCCACGTACCCTGACTCCTTTGCATCGTATGTTGCAAATGATTCATCCAATTTGAACTGTTTGGTCCTTACCCCTTTCCCTCGTATAGTTTGCATATGATCCATCAATTTGAACTGTTTGGCCAAGGTCCGCTTCGTGGACGACAATACCCGCATGCCGTGGGAGCCGGTGACGGGCGGTTCGAACGTTCCAGCGATCAACGACTTCCTTCTTCCCGCCTTCGGTATGGCGCTGGGCGGGACTGTATTTGACGGGGTGATGAGCCTGCCTGGAGGAGAGGTAAGTATTTTTGTTGCGGGGAGGGGGAAGGCCCTGTTGCCTTCGTTTGGATGGATGTACTGGGCTCCATTTGGTTGTGAGCTGCGATTGGTCGATCTTTTGATGTGTTCGCGGGAGATGTGTTGCCTCTTTGCGCCGAGCGTGTTTTTGTTTCGACTTCTCGCATCCGGCGGGTATGCTTCTACTGCATCTTACGTTCGGCGTGGTACTAAACTGGACGTTATGAGATACAGGCAGCGTTCCTTTTGTTGAACACCGAGCGTTTTCTGCTATTTTAGGCTCTTATTTTTAGTCGTTTTTTGTACTTCGTAGAGTTTTGCGTAGGGTGTACTCCGGCGGTATTTTAACGCTACAGCTCTCGAGCAAGGGCGTCTGGGGTAGCATTCTACTTCCGGAACAGCAACGTCCGCAACTTCTTTCTTTTAACAACACCTGCCTCGCCAAGTCGCAAGCTACGTGGTGGACGGAACAAGCCCATGATGTCTACTTCTTGTGTTGCTTTTCGTTGGCGAGGTTTCCCTGCCTTCCGGACGAAAGCGCCCGTTCGAGCAACACATGCCAATGAACCGCCGCCCCAGAACCTAGCAGTCCGTGTGTTGGTTCGTGCTCCACCGACCTGACTTCCCCTGTGCCTGACCTCAAGCCCTAACAGTTTTCCGTGGCAAATATTTAATATTTTATATTGTTCATCATTTTTTCTTCGGTTTCTTTGCCTCGGCGCCTTACGTCCACTGTACCTGACCCCAAGCACCAACAGGTATCCGTTACAAATGTGGAATGTTATTCATTCTTGATTGTTCGGTTTCCTCACCTTGGCGCTTGACCTCTCCTGTACTTGACCTCAACCAGATTCTTTGAACATATGTATATTTTGTTTCTTTGTTCGGAATCAGCTGCATCTGGCATCCGGGAACGCGGTTTCAAGAATGCCCCCCGGCAGCCTTTTGGTTTCAGCGCCGTCCTTAAGAGGCATTGCGTTGCGAGGGGGAGGTGGATATTTGTCCCCGGGGGTTCTTCACATGAACGTGCCGGTCATTGGCGCCTTCGACACTAAGAGGTTGGTGAAATTTTCAGTAAGCCTTCACATGTTGGATGGAGCATGCAATCGGGGAAGTTGGGTTACGATTAGGGTTAGGGAATAGGGTCTGCATCCCCCCTCCCTGTCCTGTGTCCTTAGTAAGTTATTAATCGCGCGAAGGCAGCCCGAAGTTATTCGGTCGAACTGCTCTTTTGGCGCCGTTGGTGTCAGATGCTGTCGGCAACGGTCTTGGGCGCCCTAGAAACCTCTTATTTTCTCGGCGCCCTTGGTGTCGTTTGCTTCAATCAAGTTGGTCGCGGTCGTCGTTGATGATTGATACTCCGGTTGTTGCTGTTGCTGTTGCTGTTGTTGTTCCTGTTGCTGTTGCTGTTGCTGTTGCTGTTGCTGTTGCTGTTGCTGTTGTCTTCACAGTAAAATCCGTTCCGGTCTCCGCTCAGTACCTGCTCCTGATAATAATGACCAGCATAGTTTGTGGTGCGGTTTGTCGGCCGAAGGCATCTCTCCCGTTGAACTTTGGACGTTGTTTGCGGTTGTTCGACACCGGTGAGCGGGGGCAATTTCACCAGGTTCAAATCCAATGCCCTACACCCGATTGACGGTTATACTTGCGTGTCCCACCGTTCACGATAGTTCTGTGGAAGATTGAACCCCAAGAAAGCATTCCGCCGTGTGTGTGGGTAGTATCGTTCAGCCTTGTTGACGACCAGAAAATGTGGTACTGCTGTGGCCTATGTAGATGATGACTGACCAGCGCATCTTATTTGTTTTTCAACGCTAACTATTATGCTGTTGTCATGCTGTTGTTACCGACACCACCAAGCCACACCATTTCCAAGGCCGTGATAAGACTGGCCTCGGCTCCTCCGAATGTCAACCTTAGCCGAAGCACAGGTGGGACGGCATCGCAATGCTTGCAGAAAACGCGCGATCTCCACACGCGCTGACGCGTGATGATTCCCGCACGTGCGATTGTTTGTTTCGTCCAGTGGCGACAGTCCAGAAAGCACGAGCGGCAGGGTGTTCCTTTTCGGGGACTCGAGTTGTGCAGACGATACCGTGTTGAGCAGGGTGGGGGGCTCCGGCAGCGGCCATGCCAACGGCGCCCTAGGAGGCGGCAGCGACTGCCTGTGGCTCTTCGAGTCGGCGGTTCGATACGCTTGCGAGGTGCGCTGTGTACCTATCTGTAGATCTTGTTGCCGTTCAACAAGGTTTGCGTATGGTAACGATTATTTTAAGTTTTGCTGGACAAAACTTTGGATCGAATTCTGTTATTTTTCGATGCGCTTGCAAGGTGCGTTGCCTATATATGGATCAATGTGCCGTTCAACAAGGTTTGCGTATTAGAATGGCTATTTTCATTGTTTCTGGACAGAGCTTTGGATCCATTTCTAGTATTTTTCTTTCGTCATCAGACCCTTCTCGGGTATCGGGTAAGTATGATGACACTGATAGTTTCCAAGTAAATATTAAGAAACAAGTATAGCATTTTCCGGCATCGTGGTTCTATTGGCCTTGTAGCGGAATATTTTCAACTTCTTGTGACGATAAGGGTCATCCCCAACGGTGCATTAGGTAGGTGACGCAACATATCACCCCCCCCCTGGACCGATTTTCGAAGCACGAATACTCCACAGCAGACAACGCTGGCGGTGCCGGAAAATACGACGTTGGAACCGTCTGGTCGCGAGCTTTCCGAAAACGCATCATTTGACCGCTGTGGCATCATCTTGGTCGTGGAGTATCAATCGAGCTTTGAAAACCAGTCCAGAGGGGGCGTGTGATATCCTCCGTAACCTACGGAAGTAAGATGAGCAATATTCTTCGACGTGGCCCCTTTTGCGTGGGGATACTGTAGTGCATACTGTGGTGGGGAATAGGTGCTTGTATTGGTCGACGTTGTCGTAGGCCATGAATGGCGCCATGCGCGGCTAGGTATCAGCATGCCTTACCCTTTGTCCCGCTCTGGCGGACACTTCGTCGATCTTGGCAGGGTTTCGAGGACCCTGCTGTGTTCCGCGATGCGCTACGGGTTCCCCAGGATGCCGAAGGCGGCGACGACGGCCTCGAGCTCGACGGTTTCAGCGGAGGGAGCGGCAAGGGCGACGGCTTCAACGACGGGCACCCCTTGCCTGAACGGCCAGATGCGAAGAAGTGAGCCCAAGCAACAGCAGTGCCAGAGAGATGCCTTTTTTTTCTCTTTTTGTCTCGGCGTAGTCTAACCTATCTTGTCAAGACCTGGCGTTGGTCTGGTGCTGGTGCGAACAGCGACGGAGGAGGTCGGCGACAACACACGACGGCCGAAACCTCTACGGGGTAGAGTGCGACGAGCGCCTTCCAAGCTGCACAAGCGGTGGTGTTGGTTTCTCCGTCGGGCCACCGGTGGGATATTATGGATGCCCTGCCCGCGCTCTCTCGCGTACAGCCACAGTCCGGGTTCCGTAATGAACAGTAGTTTTCCTTTGATATGTGGACATAAGATAGGGAGGAATGATCATTCAGTCGGACCACATTCCTGGTGTGGTGTGGATTGGCGATTGACACTCACGCGGTGCTCTAGTAATTTCCAAGATGTCAGCCTGCAAGCCCAAAAGGTCCGTGATATCGGAATGATATTTGGAGTGGTTGTGCCCTGTCGCGAGTGGTCTCCGCAAAGCACCCACTTTTCGTCTGAGACATGGGTGGGTGTGCCCACTTTTTCCTCTTTCCCCATTTTGTTTCTTTCGCGCGCCATAGCCGGAGCACAACTGATGGATCTGGCCCCGATGAACGACCGCACCCACAAAAGCAATTGGCATGGGTCCACTACGATGATAGAGCTGTCGAGCCTTGGGGCAAGAGAAACACTCCACATGCCCATGATCGCGGGGTAGCAAGGGGGGGCTAGTTCGACGTTCGACCAAGATATGGCACTAATCAAGGAAGCAATCTTCCCGGTAGTGATTATTTTCTCGAGACCGGTCCGAGCAAACCCTCTTCTGCAGATAAAACACATTCCTACGTTTCCCACCAGTCATCGATTTCGTGAGCGCAACCCCCCTTCCAAGTATCGATGAGCATGAGTCGTCGCGATCTCAAGAAAGTGGCAAGCTTGTCGCATTGCTGTATCGACGGAGGGAGTCTAGCTGTGTGCTTCGACGTACATGCCGTAAATGACACAAGATAACACACCCCGTGGACCGAAGTTCAAAGCTCGATTACTCCACGGGGAAGAGGATGCATAGACGAAATGATACATTTCGGAAAGCTCTCGACCAGACGGCTTCAACGCCGTCGTTTTCGGCCCTGTGACTGTAGCTGCTGTTGAAAAATCAAGCTTTGAAAATCGGTCCAGGGGGTATGTAATCTTGTGTCATATACGGTATGCACATTGTTTACAAGGCGCGCCTCCGGCGTGCGCTCGTCAGAGCAGAGTAGTAGTGTGATCAAGGCGTGATGTAAGACAAAAGGAAAGCTCGTGTCGGTGAGAATCAGCTGCCAGCTGCCATCAGCGACGTCTCCCAAGCTCGAACAGCTCACACAGCCGACGTATTTCGTATTTTGTTACTCGGAAGAGCCACGCGAACCTCACCGAACCACATAAGGCGCCCGCACTCAAGAACCTCTAGTTTCGGCCGAGGCTGGGGTTCCCTCTTGTGCGCTACGAATGGTCGATATGTAGCTTTTAGTGTAGGGGTTCTTAACCGGGTTCACAAATGGTGCTTAGGTTCTAAGCTTCCGATTTTTTTCGAGTCTCAACTTCTTTACTGCTTTGTTCTTAAATGCGAGCGCTATCTGTATCCAACTTTGTGTTCAGTCTTCATTTTCTTTTGGGCTCATCTAACCGGTCGCCCGGTGGATTGTATTTCCAGGCATCAGGACTGGAGAAGGGACGCTCAGGAGGCCCAGGGCAGGGGCTTGCTGGAGGTTGACGACGCGGACAAGTGCAGCCGCAACCGATTTGACAGGGTCCCCACGGCCCTGAACCAATAGACCCCGACGTGCATATAGATCTTGGTGGATTTTTTCGCAAGATGAACGTGTACATAGCGGATGTTGGATTTTCTGCGCTTCTTGGCGATATTCCGTGGTCTAGATTAGTATCAGGACTCCCTGGATAGGCCGCTTCGCAGACAGACGTACGTGGCACGGGCCAATATGTTTTGTCCTGACCCAAGACGGCGATCCACTGTGTACAATAGAGCAGGATATTGCAAGGGTCGACGGTTGCACGCCTCCACCTTCCCCTACCGCTGATGTTGAAGCGGCTTGCCCCGGGAGAAGGAAGACTTGCTTTGGGTTTCCCGGGGCGTTCGGGCTGCGTTTCTGGTCCATTTGTAGAAAGCGCGTCTTTCGTTTGAAGGTCCGTCTGGTTTGTGACGTACAGCAGTGCAGATAGATGCGCTATTTACGCTCGAACGAATCCAGCACGGATGTGAGGATATGGTCAAGGAGATGGTTGGGATACCGATTGTGTCGCATTTCGCTTAAAGTCAGTTATGCTTCGAATGAGATTGAAGTCGGCCGAGGCGACTGCTGTGCCAGATCTGGGCGTGTCTTGATGTGGATCGCAGGTGATGGGGTTTCGCAATGTCATGCTACCCGGCCCTGTCGACGTGAATGACAAGAGCTCCACCAGCTGCAGTTGTTTGGCATTGCATTTGTCGTTCCTATGCTACATCGGAAATATGTATTGTCTATCCCTTGTCTTGTTGGCCGTATTGGGTCTAGCAGTAAAAGCCATGAAACGACGCTGTACCGTAGTCTCGTCGTTGTCGTTGTCCATGTTGTTGTGGTTGTTGTCTTAACATCAATAGTTTAGGTCCCACAAAAAAATCAGTCGGAGACGGGAAGCCTGAGTTTGCAACCACTGGCTACTACATGTCACAGCTTCTAATCATCCGCAACGCACTCGGGCGGCCATGAGGAGGAGTACATGAAAGAGCGGGAGCTTCACCAGAGTGAGGGGGGGCGGGGGGCACTGCTGTAGCAACGCGTTGTATTTACGGGCTGCGGGGCCGTGTCATGCGGTGTAAATGATTCATGGTGTGGGAAACAGCGCGTGGGAACGTTCGAGAAGTAGAATATTTTCTCAGTCAAGGTCGGTATTGCCTATTTTCGTAGTTTGCGAAAGATACCGCGCACACCTGTCCCTTTATTTTCAGAGGCCGTGAACTCCTACATGATCAATTGAAGAGGTTGCTACGATCCGTTGGTACCGTTTCCGAAAGCTCTCCACGAGACGGTTCCAACGTCGCCGTTTTCGGCACCGTCACTGGTTTTCCTGCAGAGTAGTCGAGCTTCTTGGAAAACCGGTCAAGGGCATACAAATGTATGTCATGCACCCCAGGGTGTACCGGGGGGTACGGTGTATCTCTGGTACTATGCTTAGAAAAGGTGACACAAGATATCCTACCCCCTGGACCGACTTTCAGAGCTCGAATACGTACTCCACGAGGAAAAATATGTAGTCTAAGATCCAACCATATATTCTTTTTCTGAAGCTGCTCGACGAGACGGTTCAAACGCGGACATTTCGGCAAATTTTAACCGGGACAGAGTTACATTCTGCATCGCCGATCTTTCTGCTGTTGAGAAATGGAACTCCAGGAGGTGTGATATCTTGTGTCACACCTAAAGCAGCGTCAATTATTGTATTATACTCTGAGTACAACACTTGTGAGCGCTATTTACCTGTACCTGTACCTGTGTGCGCGTGTTCGTTCATAGATTCTGTTACCACTCCACATACCGCTCGGTTTACGTGTTTGATGTATGCCAGCCGAGGTCACACGGGGGAAAGCTACTCGTGGAAATCCAAACGATACATGTCCAGCAAATAATCGCTGACAGGGTGGGTGGGTGGGTGGGTGGGTGGGTACCCCCCTCGCCTCTCACCCTGCCTGCGTTTCTTTGCCGGCGGCCCCCTTCTCCAGGCGCCGGCCGGCGGGACTGTTCACTCACTGCTGCTTGGTGCTGAGCTCTGAGCTCTCTCTCCGCCTACGGCTGGGGTGGTGTGGGGATTTAGGGTCGTTACATCAACCCTATCCAGTCCTGCTGGAGGTGAGATCTTCGAGTTGGAGGACTGAACGTGGGCGGCGTTCTATCATGTAGCAGCAGGCCGAGCCGAATTTTTGAATTTCACTCCGAGACAACGACGGTACCACTCCTGTAGCTCTGCAAGCAGCGACCTTCGACTTGAGACACGACCGACGAAGGCCTCGCTACCTCACGCAGCTGTGATGCGTTGCATGAATTGTCTTGTCTTTCTTGTCTTTGCTGTACGATGCCCATATAGCTGCACTGCATAAGTTGTGCTGCCTCCACGCATGTGCATGTATATATTTTTTTGTTCTCCCATCATCGGATTCTGCCCCTCTGGCTATCCTCCACTTCTACTTTTTAGCTAGACGACCCAACCGGGGTCACATAGGAGGGGGGGGCTGGACCCCCTCCTGCGGTTCCTGCCTGAGGTATTGTATATGTAGCGCAGCAGTTCACCGCTGTTGACATAAGAATACCGCAGGTTTCACAAGATACCATACCCCCTGGACCGGTTTTCAAATCCCGACCACAATACTCTGTGCACCATGAAACAGCAGTGGTCCCAAAAATGTCGGTGTCGCAACCGTCTCGTCGAGAGCTTTCCGAGAACCGAATGATCGACGTCAGTATCCTTCATTTTGGAGTACTGCTGTTCGTTACCAAACTGCGGCAGATACAGTACTGTAGGTTGCATAAGATACCGCACCCCCTCCACCGATTTTCGAAGCTCGATGGCTCCGCGACGACGAGGATGCCACAATGAATACGGTACTTTTCCCGAAAGCTCTCGGACGAGACGGTTTCAATGCCGCCATTCACGGCACCGTCGTAGGTGTTATGTGCTTCAAGGAAACCGTGCTTCGAAAATCGGTGCCGGGGTGGTGTTACGGCAGATACACAACAGTCAACACACCGATTCAGCAGCCTTTTCGCTTGGACCAACATGCCGGTGGCCCTGCGGGGGAGTCCCCCAAAGTGAACAGTTGTACTTAATTGTGCGTTCGCATGCGTCAATGGTTGCTTGGAAAGAGTAATCATTTGTGGCGTAGTGCCACTCCGGGGAGCTGTCAACAACGACAGTACAGTCGTACTGTACACCGCCCAATATTCTGCTGATGTAGTCGACGGCCTTGTGGGTACGTGTAAACAGTAGCTGCGAGGAACACAGTGTGCGTCGGCTGTGGCATCAGATGACTCCCAGATTGCGGCCTCTCAGAGATCGTTCAGTAGCAATTTCGGTATCTACCTGACATTTACTTCTTGGGGGTGCATACTTGCTGCCTCGCCGTAACAGCAGTGGCAGGCGTACATCGAGGGTGTGCTTGGTACTGTACATGTAGACTTTGCTGTTCATGTAGTCCTCGACATTGGTGCTGTACAGTATACTCTGTATTGCGGTTCCGTGCTACATACCACACAAATTGTGGCCCTGTGTACCGCTTCCGAAACGTAACTGCAGTGTTATTGGCACACTCTATTCCTTGTGGTGGTGTGCGCTCCTGAGACGACAGTACTCAAGACACTTGGAATCCGCACTTGTCCGCACTCAATCTGCCTTACAGTAAGTAGTGCTGCAACTACCACATTGGGCAATTCTGCGATGCCTTAGCGTCTTGGTAGTGCAGGCCCGGCAACTTGTCCACGGCGTGCCCAGCGACTTCGTGTTTGCCACTCGGGTACTGCTCACCCTTGGCACTCGTCCCACGCCTGACACGGCCCCTGCAAAGGAAGGAAGTTTCATCGATAGGATATTGCGTCCCCAAACCTGAAAAGTAAAAAGTACCCGAAACAAAAACACAAGCAACACCCCAAACCCAACATATTCAAACACGTAATCATCCTCCGACTCCAACATGTACTTCTTGACACTATTTGTCGTTCGGTGTGCATGCCAGCACACCGTTCCTGGATCTTGTACCAGGTTATCCTGTTAGTGTTGGCTATTAGGGAAACATAATTTTGGGTCACCTTTGGCAAAAAAGGGAGGAAAGATTGGCCATCGGCGATCGATCGTGTGGGAATAATACTCCGCCCTCTCGAGGACGCGTGGTCAATGCGAAACATGAGAGTACGCTCCCCCCTTCCCGACGCCCGCACCGTGCCTCAACATCAGATCGCCGGGGATAGGCAAAAGGACCTCCAGCAGGAAGTCTTTCACCGATTTTGTTGTTCCAAGGACACCTTGCCCCGGTCGGCGAAAAAAAAACGTCAGCACGCTTGGCCCTGTACGGTATTGGCGCACCAGGCGATGAATGCATCTCCCTCAGGCGGCCCAACTCCCCGCTGAAGACACAAGAAGGTGCTCCTGAATACTCGGTGACTTCCGCACTCATGGTCGTCACGGAGCTGACTTCCTCGCATCTTCCCAGCTATTTTCAGACGATGGCGAGCAGCGACGCTAGCTAGATTCCTCGCATCTTCTCAGCTATTTTCAGACGACGGCGAGCTGCAGCACACGAGGAAGTAGTATTTACTTCCCGCCGAGCTAACTGTTACGACCGCCACCTCTATCGTGCAGCAGCAAGCACCCAGGCAGCACACGTTTTAGTAACTCTGCGGCCGGACTGAGTAGAAGGCCCCGCCGGTGTCGCGCGATGACCTCACGTGAGGGCGTGGCAGCAGCAGCAGCAGCAGCGAGTGGCAGGGGGCGGGGCAGGGAGACTCCAGGACGTGGTGGTCGAGATGCTCAATCGGCGAGAGGAGCGTGGGTGATGGAACCCCCGCTCGTGGGAGAACCAGGCGCTGCACCGGGTGGAGGCGGTCGAGGCGGCCGTCGGCCGCCGCCGGGCTTGGGCACGGCTGCCGATATGCATGACGGCGGCAAGAACCTGTCACGACGAAAGATGCTGGGCTTGAGCACGGCGGAACATGTTCGCGGCGGTGGCAGCAACCTGCTGTCGCGACGGGAGTCGTCGTCGGCTTCGAAGGAGACGCGTCGTCGCAACCCGCCGCTGCAGCCGGGCCGAGAAGCGCAACAAGAGATTGTCAATCGGAACAGTTTCCGGCCGTTGCGGGAAGATCCCGAAGAAGAAAAATTGCAGCAGTTCCTCCGCACCAACAGCCGGTCGTTACCAGAAGACCGAGAGCGGGGCCATCTTCAAAGGGACTCTTACCCAACACCACGCGGTGATGGTGGGCTCGGCAGGGGCGCCCACGGCGATCGCTGGCAGCATCTTTCTGGCCGGGAGCAGCAGCACCCCCGCGACGAGGAAGACGACGGCCCGGGCGGGGAGTTGGAGTTGGAAAGGCGTGTTTCCGGTGCGGGGTGCGGGGACGGGTCGTTGTCCCGGACGGCGGGGGCGTGGGGTGATCGAGCAGGGAGTGGTGACCGCGGAAAAGGGGGTTTTCGGGAGGCGCCGTTGACGTCGATGCTGTTGCGGAAGCAGCACCAGCACCAGCACCAGCAGAAGCAACCGCAGCCCCCTGGGTTCGTTGTTCACGCAGAGGAGGTGTTCAAGTGGATGGGGGTCGAGGGGCTGACGCCGGAGGTGCTGCGGAGAGCGAAGAGGGGACTGCGCGAAGAGGCAGTGGTGAGCGGACGCGTTCCAACAAACGTTTGACCGGGGGTAGTGATGACAATGGAGCGCGTAATTACTAGGTCGTGCCGCGTAGATTTTTTGCCCAAGACCTTATTTCACCGGGCCCGCCTTTCCAGTCGTCGGAACCCATCTTTGACCTTTCCTTTCTTTGGGCCGCCACCCACAGTTGCAGATACTTTTTCGTTTTTTTTTTTACCTTTCTCGAGTGTCTCACTCCTGCATTGAAGAGGGTACGAGTGAAGCTCTGTTTTTGTTTGCAACTGGTACCTTTGTGAGACGGGGAAGCCTGGCGAACAGGGAGGAAGAATAATGCTACGGCTACATGAACAGCGTGGCGGACTGATGCCTTTTTTTTTGTAGAAACGTAGACTAAAGCGTTGTCGTGTAGACGCTGAAGCTCGCACTTCCCTTGCCTGTACACCACCCTGAGCTCGAAATACCCCAAGATACCGACTCGGAAACGATCAACCTCCAGCGATTGTGCTGTGGAGCAAGCTATGAATATTTTTTATGAACGCCTTTCCCGGAGTGTTCGTTGTTTGCAGCATCGTCTTCAACTGCCTTGAGTCACCGCTTCTTTTTGCAGTGGGCGGCTGGTAACCACACCACAACGTTGAAAAGGCGTCAACGTGCTGTCCAAATAAACTGACACGTACCCGCTCTCGCGTAGCATAGTACGTTGGTTCTTCTTGAACCATCATCGCGTCGCGGTGCCCGTGTACGTTTGAGGCGGGACGGGTTTGAGTACATATCTACGCAAACCGCTGGCGGTTGTCACTGATCTTCTTGTCGGCTGCAAGCACCCACCTCGGTTGTTGGCGCACGCACGCTCATTGGGGATACCTAGATTAGTCTTTTTTGGTCCCCGGTTGCTGACCAACGGCAGACTGTAGTGCGTGCAAAGTTCTCTTTCCCATGGGACCCAAAACGCTGCCAACGCTCGACGCCGGCAACGAGACGTATACCCTCAAAGATGATGCCAACCTTTTGAGCCACGCGCGTTCATCCTTAACAATGGATCCCCCTCCTCGTCACTACCCGACCACCAACCGCTGGACGGAAAACTCGTGCCACGAAAAAAATATATATATGCATGCGTCGAAAAAAAGGCTGGCAAGATGTGGAGGGCTTTGCTCCGCGTCGCTCTGCTCCACCTCGACGCTACCAGGAGAAGAGGAGAAGCGCCCGCGGCGGCGCTAGCGAGCGCGACAACGGCGGCAGCGGCGGCGGCCGACGCTCCCGGGAGACCAGAAACCATCCCGGACACGCCTGCTGCGACAGCGACCAGACCACCCGCTGGAGGATCATCCTCCGGACCCGTGCCGGTGCCGGTCTCGGCATCCGTACCACCGAGGTCGAACTACGACGGCGCGAGAGATAGCGGGCGGACTCCGGTTTGGGGGTGGGTGGGGGGGGAAGAGGGGGCGGCCGCGGAGGTGCCCCTGCCCGTGGTGATGGAAACGTGCGGGTATCTGCTGCCGCTGTGGGGATACAGGTGGGTGGTAGGTCCTAGGGGTTTCGAAAGGAACAGCAGCGATTGAAACTTGAGGGTATCTGCTACCGCCGTTCGGATACACGTAGGTAGGCCGTAGGGGTGTCGAAAGGTAGCGACAGAGCGGGTACGCTCCCGTGGCGGCTTGAGCTTCTTGGAATATATTCTCGTTTTTTTGTTAGTGTGAAGACAACAACAACTTGGTGAGGGCTTGCAACAGTCGTGCTGCTCCGTTCTGAAATAGCGGTGGGAGGATCGCATGCACGACACCAGCAACCTACCGACCGAAACAGCTCCAGTCTTGGGAGCATGACCACGCCCCTCGGTGGACGTCCTTTGAGTTCATCATGCGGTTGAAACAGTGACCTGCTTGATGATGGGGCCGTTCGATCGATGGACAGAGTAGCCGTCATGGTGTTTACGATGCTTACCTGCTCTCCCTCCCTTTGTTGCCTTCGCTGCTTATTGTTCCGTCTCCAACGTTACACCCGGCTGCCTGTCCTGACGAAACCAACCCCCAGTATCTCTCTCTCTCTCTCTCTCTCTCGTCTCTATCTCTCTCTCTCCCTCCCTCCCTCCCTCCCTCCCTCCTCCCCCCCCCCTCTCTCTCTCCACTCCCCCCCGGTGTTTGCCATCGGGATGGGGTTTTCGTCGCTTGGCAACGACGTTGTAAAACAAGCCAATTCACTTCGTGAGCTCGGCAACCAGGTTACCGTGTTTTTTTTACCGCCGTTTTTTTTCTTGGCGGTAACCATAGTTGTGGTCGAGTAGATCATGTTGTGCAGGGTGGAGAACCCTCACTCCACGCAAGGGGGGTATTCGCACCACGTTGTGTTTAAATGGTCAAGCACCCTCGAGGCAGTTACACAGTGCTTACAACTGTCTCTGGAAGTGAAAGCACCAGAAAATAAATTAACTCATCCGTAGCTGTCATCCGTAGGCAAGGAAGTAAGCACAAGATGCCGAACACCCTTAGCAGGATGCAGCGCACCCTTCATGCGACTCGCCGAATATCTCACGGCGCTTCGCGCTTGGTGATGTGAGAGCCTGGTCCGGTGAGAACCCGGCGTGCTCCGTCCCGGCTTTGTAGGGATGCGAGGTCAATGGTCTAACGACTACGGCATGCACGACTATGAGTACCCCCCCCCCCCCCATCTGTAAATTTTTTCTGTCGTAATGTATCCCCGACAACTGCACATGCATCGTGATCGTGCGGCACCCCGCTCAATGCGGTATCAGGAGGAAGGCTTTCATCGAAGGAATCAAGGCTTGCGATGTGTTACAGACACGAGAGGTTGGTGCTGGACCTATTATCACGTAGATTTTTCCTACCGGAGTATTTTTTTGATGACCAGCACTTGTCTAACTTTCTTCCTTGATTGAATAGGACGCTGGCTGTGGTTGGTCGACTGTGTTTATCTCTTTCGGTGGGTCGTTGGGGCAGTGGCGGCATCCAAGCGGCAGGGTTGCTGTAGAACGTTGTCACAGGACTCTCACGGTTTCTCGCGGTGCTGTCTACAAAAGCCACAAAGGATGAAAAGTGAGTTCGCGTTGTTTTTTCTGCCAAGACCACGCACCTGGGGTCGTTGGCCCTCGTGAGTTGCACCATCGCGGGATGCACAAGGGCAGACCGTCGAAATTACCCTCCGAGCCCTCCCTCTTTGGTAGGTGCTATTGCCTAACATCAATGGCTGCGCCTCTCCTTGATATCTGGGCATGGCTAGACAACGAATGGCTGCGTGGGTGCAGGACTGGCGCGGTGTCTGGAGAGAGCACGCAGGTTTTGGGACTTGTTTTCGCGTGCGACACATGGAGCTATCGGGGACTGTCATATTCCCCAGCGACGACATCAAAGAAAATCGTTATTCTCCAAAATACTCTTCGATAGACGCAGTTCTGTGGGACCAGTTTGGCTCGATGGTACCTACCCCCGTTTCCGTTGTTCCCGTTTATCCCCCCCCCCCTCAAATGCCCCCCCCCCCGGTGTTTGCCATCGGGATTGGGTTTTCGTCGCTTAGCAACGACGTTGTAAAACAAGCCGCCCCTCCCGGTGTTTGCCATCGGGATTGGGTTTTCGTCGCTTAGCAACGACGTTGTAAAACAAGCCGCCCCTCCCGGTGTTTGCCATCGGGATTGGGTTTTCGTCGCTTAGCAACGACGTTGTAAAACAAGCCGCCCCTCCCGGTGTTTGCCATCGGGATTGGGTTTTCGTCGCTTAGCAACGACGTTGTAAAACAAGCCGCCCCTCCCGGTGTTTGCCATCGGGATTGGGTTTTCGTCGCTTAGCAACGACGTTGTAAAACAAGCCGCCCCTCCCGGTGTTTGCCATCGGGATTGGGTTTTCGTCGCTTAGCAACGACGTTGTAAAACAAGCCGCCCCTCCCGGTGTTTGCCATCGGGATTGGGTTTTCGTCGCTTAGCAACGACGTTGTAAAACAAGCCGCCCCTCCCGGTGTTTGCCATCGGGATTGGGTTTTCGTCGCTTAGCAACGACGTTGTAAAACAAGCCGCCCCTCCCGGTGTTTGCCATCGGGATTGGGTTTTCGTCGCTTAGCAACGACGTTGTAAAACAAGCCGCCCCTCCCGGTGTTTGCCATCGGGATTGGGTTTTCGTCGCTTAGCAACGACGTTGTAAAACAAGCCGCCCCTCCCGGTGTTTGCCATCGGGATTGGGTTTTCGTCGCTTAGCAACGACGTTGTAAAACAAGCCGCCCCTCCCGGTGTTTGCCATCGGGATTGGGTTTTCGTCGCTTAGCAACGACGTTGTAAAACAAGCCGCCCCTCCCGGTGTTTGCCATCGGGATTGGGTTTTCGTCGCTTAGCAACGACGTTGTAAAACAAGCCGCCCCTCCCGGTGTTTGCCATCGGGATTGGGTTTTCGTCGCTTAGCAACGACGTTGTAAAACAAGCCGCCCCTCCCGGTGTTTGCCATCGGGATTGGGTTTTCGTCGCTTAGCAACGACGTTGTAAAACAAGCCGCCCCTCCCGGTGTTTGCCATCGGGATTGGGTTTTCGTCGCTTAGCAACGACGTTGTAAAACAAGCCGCCCCTCCCGGTGTTTGCCATCGGGATTGGGTTTTCGTCGCTTAGCAACGACGTTGTAAAACAAGCCGCCCCTCCCGGTGTTTGCCATCGGGATTGGGTTTTCGTCGCTTAGCAACGACGTTGTAAAACAAGCCGCCCCTCCCGGTGTTTGCCATCGGGATTGGGTTTTCGTCGCTTAGCAACGACGTTGTAAAACAAGCCGCCCCTCCCGGTGTTTGCCATCGGGATTGGGTTTTCGTCGCTTAGCAACGACGTTGTAAAACAAGCCGCCCCTCCCGGTGTTTGCCATCGGGATTGGGTTTTCGTCGCTTAGCAACGACGTTGTAAAACAAGCCGCCCCTCCCGGTGTTTGCCATCGGGATTGGGTTTTCGTCGCTTAGCAACGACGTTGTAAAACAAGCCGCCCCTCCCGGTGTTTGCCATCGGGATTGGGTTTTCGTCGCTTAGCAACGACGTTGTAAAACAAGCCGCCCCTCCCGGTGTTTGCCATCGGGATTGGGTTTTCGTCGCTTAGCAACGACGTTGTAAAACAAGCCGCCCCTCCCGGTGTTTGCCATCGGGATTGGGTTTTCGTCGCTTAGCAACGACGTTGTAAAACAAGCCGCCCCTCCCGGTGTTTGCCATCGGGATTGGGTTTTCGTCGCTTAGCAACGACGTTGTAAAACAAGCCGCCCCTCCCGGTGTTTGCCATCGGGATTGGGTTTTCGTCGCTTAGCAACGACGTTGTAAAACAAGCCGCCCCTCCCGGTGTTTGCCATCGGGATTGGGTTTTCGTCGCTTAGCAACGACGTTGTAAAACAAGCCGCCCCTCCCGGTGTTTGCCATCGGGATTGGGTTTTCGTCGCTTAGCAACGACGTTGTAAAACAAGCCGCCCCTCCCGGTGTTTGCCATCGGGATTGGGTTTTCGTCGCTTAGCAACGACGTTGTAAAACAAGCCGCCCCTCCCGGTGTTTGCCATCGGGATTGGGTTTTCGTCGCTTAGCAACGACGTTGTAAAACAAGCCGCCCCTCCCGGTGTTTGCCATCGGGATTGGGTTTTCGTCGCTTAGCAACGACGTTGTAAAACAAGCCGCCCCTCCCGGTGTTTGCCATCGGGATTGGGTTTTCGTCGCTTAGCAACGACGTTGTAAAACAAGCCGCCCCTCCCGGTGTTTGCCATCGGGATTGGGTTTTCGTCGCTTAGCAACGACGTTGTAAAACAAGCCGCCCCTCCCGGTGTTTGCCATCGGGATTGGGTTTTCGTCGCTTAGCAACGACGTTGTAAAACAAGCCGCCCCTCCCGGTGTTTGCCATCGGGATTGGGTTTTCGTCGCTTAGCAACGACGTTGTAAAACAAGCCAATTCACTTCGTGAACTCGGCAACCAGGTTACCGTTTTTTTTTTTTACCTCCGGTTTTTTTTTTTGGCGGTAACCATAATGGTGGCCGAGTAGATCATGTTGTGCGGGGTGGAGAAGCCTCACTCCGCGCAAGGGGGATGATCGCACCACGTTGTGTTTAAATGGTCAAGCACCCTCGAGGCAGTTACACAGTGCTTACAACTGTCTCTGGAAGTGCAAGCACCAGAAAATAAAGTAATTCATACGCAGCTGTCATCCGTACGCAAGGAAGTAAGCACAAGATGCCGAACACCCTTAGCAGGATGCAGCGCACCCTTCATGCGACTCGCCGAATATCTCACGGCGCTTCGCGCTTGGTGATGTGAGAGCCTGGTCCGGTGAGAACCCGGCGTGCTCCGTCCCGGCTTTGTAGGGATGCGAGGTCAATGGTCTCACGACTACGGCATGCACGACTATGAGCACACACACCCTCAATTCCCCCCCGGTCCCTTCCAGGTCCCTTTCCCCCCGCTTCCTTCCCCCCCGATCCCTTTATCCCCGCCCCCTTTCCCCGCCCCGCTCCCTGTTTCCCCGCTTCCGTTTTTTTCTTCTTCGTCTTCCCCGCTTTTTTTTTTTGTTTAGCTTTTGCTGGCGCTCTCTTGGATGATGGCGAAGGCGAAAGCCTTCCCGGCGTTCGAGCAGTCTCGCCTCGTCTCGCCCCTCCCGACGAAGACGCCCGCCAACCCAACACCCCCGCAGGGCGGGAATAAATCGGCGTCGTCACCCCCGCCGCCGCCGCCGTTCCCACGGGACGTTTCCGAGACCCCGGAAGTTCGGCGGGTTTCCGCGGAAGCGTTCGCGGCGTTCCTGGCAGCGGAAGAACGGCGCTCGGTTCCTCCGCCGGACTGGGGGGGGCGTCTGGGAAAGGAAGAGGCGGTGCGGATGGGAGAGGCGGAGGCCAAGGGGGAAGGAATGGCGAGGGCTCTGGGGGCAGCGAGGGAGATGATGTCCTGCTACGGGGGGCTCGAGGCGGAGCTCCGGGTTGTCGAGGTGCGGCGGGGCGCGGCGTCGAGCGGGGCGGATGAGTGAATCGCGCTCTCCTGTTGGAGGCGCGCTTGCTTTTCCCTACCTCGTCGAGGGGGCTGGCCTGTTCTTCGCGGTGACCGTTTGGATTCTGGCGACATCGTGCTTGAGTACATGGCATGTGTACGCAATCGTGTTTTTCCTTGGAGGATTCCCCCCAAGACGGTTTTTTTGCCATGCGGCGCACTTTCCAAGGCATGCGCTGCAAAACGTCACCAAACCTATTGTAGGCGTGCTTGAGCGGCGAGGTAGTTCATCTTGAGGCGACAACCAACGGGCGGATGCTACCTGGCTTATTTGTAGCATACGGTGGCAGTTGAGAAAGGATGCTATCCTGTCCTTGAGAAAAGGATGCTATCCTGCCCTTGAGAAAAGGATGCTATCCTACCCTTAAGAAAATGATGCTATCCTACCCATGCTTTCGCGAGAAATTTTCTACGCAATAACCGAGGGTATATGCACCAGGTCAGATACCCCGTTTTGATATCCCCACGCGGCAGTGAAGCCGAAAGGGAACGGTTACACGCGACCCCCTACGTCGCCCACGCCCTTATCCCACCCGGAAAAATACCGTCCTGTGACCTCGCGCGATTGATTGCCACTTCTAGGGCCTAGAAACGGCGAGGCAGCGAATGCTCCGGAGAATGCGAAGTCTGTTCCGAGACGTGGCCGAATCCCATCCCGGGAGTGGCAAAGTTGCAGCTTCACTGCGGACCATCGAGACAGGACCGGGGTATCAACAGCAACAACAACAACAACAACAACAACAACGACAACAGCAACCCTCCGCCATGAGCACGTCTCGCGCCGGAACAGCCGACGCTACTGCGATGCCCGGGCGGGCGGGGGCAACCACCGCCGCCGGCACAGCAGCGGCCAGCGCGACCCAACCAACGACGAAGACGGCGAGCCGCTGCCAACGCCCGAGCAGAAAAAAACACACGCCGCCTGCCGAGGCGTCCCCGTTCTGCCTGTGCCTGGTGGCCGGAAGGTCGCCGGGCGAACTTTCCCGCTCCCTCGCGAAGGTTTCCAGGGCCCGCGAGGTGCTGGACGCGCTTGATGAGGGCCGCGAGCACGCCGGTCGGTGGTGTCGGTGGGCCTCCTCCGCGCTAGTGGCGGCGGAATCGGCGCCGCCCCCCCGAAGCGGCGCCGTTTCCGGCGCAGCAGCAGGCAGTAGAGGTGAGTGTTTTTTTTGGAGGCTGAATGGTAGGCTTAATGCGTTCCTGTGGGAGCTTCGAGTTTTTTTTTAATGAGTTTTTTTTCGGTAGAAAACCTTTGTCGTGTGATTTTCTTGCGCCCTGGGAGGCGTCTTGTCGGTCTTGAGAGGTAAGGAGGCCAAATGGCGATGGGGCTTCCTGCGAAGAATGTTTTTTCGTAACCCAGTAGCTTTCGACATCAGCAATGGAGGGGTGCCTCAACGAGACATGCAGCAGCATAAGAGCCCCCGGTGAGCGTCTTCACCACAAAACAGAAGTTGAGGTCATGGCCCCCTGCTGGCAGAGTCGGGTGTGGTGCGTTCAAGTGACGATATTCTTGATCCCTCCAATGCCCCGTTTATAGGGTGTGCTACTATTGTCGCATTGGCGGATTCTCCTAGCACTTGATACTGCATTCCATCCCTTTGTTTATAGAACTTGCCTCCCGGAGGGGCGACTGCAGACCGGATTCTGCTGCGTGGATGATGGTGCCCCTTGCTGCCCCAGCGGGAAGGGGCTCTGTTGACTTCTGAACACATCACGCCTCGTTCTGTATCTTCCTTACTATCCTCTCCATGGGGTGATAGAACAGCAGGATCTACCTACAAACGGGTAGGTGAATGTTCCCTGCGCGTCTCCTCTGGTGCTCTCAGTTTGATGGCACTGCGGACGGTTGCCCAGCCTTTGTAAACTCAATCCCTCGTCGTCTGTTTGGCTCCTGTTGATGGTGGAGGTGGCGGTGATGTGAAGCATTGAAATTCCGGACATTTTTCATTTGATTCATGTGTGAAAACTGGACAAGATCTCTCCAGTGCTTTTTTCCGGATAGCGCTGACTGAAATCGATGGTGCTGTCAGCTACAGGGATCAAGCTTGCTAGTTGTGGGGGCAGGGATTCGGGATGATGTGGTATACCACCTTCCTACTGGCAGAGCTGAAGGAGAAATCGCGTGTTTTCTTGACCTGAGTCGTTGCTTTTACTTTTGAAGGCCGTGCCTCGTGCTGCAGACGGTTATATGATGCTTGTTGTGTCTTGCAAGCTACCATCGTTAAGCGTAGCTGGGTGTATAACCTGGACGTGCTGGTGTGTTGCCCGTTTGTGACGACGGGTACATTGAGAGGTCTCGACAGACCTTTCCACAGCGCCACCAACATCACCCCAACCAAGTCACAGCGGCAGCGACGACGGGAACAGCAACAACAGCGACAGCACCAATGGCGCCAAGGATACTCACCAAAGAGTGGGGATGGAGCCATGACTGTGTTGTCCTTGGAAATCGCTAGCGTGAACGTTTCTGCTGTGAATAATAGTATACAACGTCAGCCATCCATATCTTGATGGGCCAACCCTACTCTGCCTTCTCTGAATTCTTCTTTCACTCTTTGCACTTCTGAGTACAGGTGCACCAAGGTTGCCCGAAGACACGGCGTCTTTGATAGCAGCGGCGGCAACGATTTCTGAACCAGCGGAGGACAACCAAGCGACGGGAGACGTGCGCGATGCCACGCTGCGGCAAACGTGGTGCTTGCAGGAGGGGCTGGAGAGGCGCGTGAGGGCTGCCCTCCCCCCCGCCGCCGGCACGCCTGCCGCGGGCAGCCCCGTGCCGTCATGGCTATCGGCAGCTATAGCGATGTTAGAGCCGACGAGACGGGATGGCTCCGCACCGATGAGGACGGGCAGGTTAGTGACCGATTTTGCGTGTTGTCGTCTGGCAACACAATGTGTGCGAGCGCAATTGCCGAGAGGTTTGGGTCTTGATTACAACCGTACACTTGTTGTTGGTTGCTGTTGCTGTTGCTGATTGGTACCGTGTTGTTGTCGTTTATGGTGTTGCTGTTTCTGTTGCTGCTGTTGTTGAAGGTTTTTTCAGTGCGATTGTTGTTGTTTCCCTGGGGCCTTCATTTTCTCAGCAGTAGGACGTACGGCCACGCAAGTGCCGGACCCCCTGGGACGGCACGACCACGACCGAACGTCGGCAGAACCCGCACGGTACCCATCCCTCTTCTCTCGGCGCCGCCGTGCGTGGGCTGTCTCTGCCTCACTACCACTGCCCGAATCGTTGCTTTTGTGCCGGATCAAGGTACTGCAACGCCACATCCCCGTAAACACAAAACCCTGGCACTTCTTCAGTCCCGCATTCAGTGCACTACCGTGTGATACCATGACTTACTTTTTTTTTCCCCTTAGTGCGAGCGTTCTTCGATGTTGACGCAAAGTTTCTTCTTGGCTTGACTTGATCCGAATCGATACAAGGAAGCCGCGTCCCTCCTACCAAATACCCGCCATGCCAGACAGCTTTGTGGCTCCGTAGCGCGGAACGGCGGCCGGAGGACTGGTCGGGCCGATGTGGTTTGGCGAGCGTCGCGTTTCCCGTGACATTGAACTCCACTGGTTCGCTCTCCTTTTTCCCCTCGCCGTTGTTCTGCTTGGTCGTTGAAACCACCAAGAACAACGCGCAGTTGCTTATTATACCGGCGTTTCAAGCCCATCTGTATGTATACCTGTATCTCCCAGCGCAGATACTCATATTTCCGGCGTTTCAAGCCCATCTGCATGTCGCATTTTGTATCTCCCAACCCGTGTGCCAGTCTCGAAGTTGATGAGCTACGAAGAGGTCTGCGGCGGTTGGCAGAGGGGATTGATTTACGACTTGGGGAAGCTGCGCTGACGACCACCCTGGAAGAGCAGCGAATACAGCGACAGCGGCAGCGGCAGCAGCGGCGGCAGCACCAGCACCAGCACCAGTACCAGTCAATGCCAGAGCAACAACAACAACAACAACGACATCGCCCGCCGGCGTTGCACACCAGACAGGCGTTTCCGCCCACATCGGCCGTAGAAGAAGTTAGCTGCAGTCGGGACCTTCGTGGGCATGATGGAGGTAGCGAGGCACAACTGTTGGCGGGAAGTTCATCCCCAGCGGAATCCGCTCTTTGGGACCGAAACGCCGACAAGGGGACGGGGGTGGAGTGGGCGGGCAGCAGCGCGCTTGAGCGATCGAGGGTGGCGAACAGAGAAAGGTTGGAGTCGCTGCTGTCGGCTTGCGTGGAGGCGATGCCGCTCGAGCCCCGAGGCGGGGGATGGTAGGACAGGAGCAGTAGCCTTCGCGGGATGTTTCAATTTTTGTGAACATGTTGAATATTGTTGTAGCATTCGATCGGGGAGGTTGGGCTAGGGATAGCGTTAGGGCTAGGGATGATCGGTTCTGCGTACCCCCTTCGCGAAAAGTTAAGATTTGTGAGGAAGTTTTACAGGGAGGGGGATACGCAGACCCAATCATCGCAGAACCTGCTACACTACCCTAACCTAGCTCCCCCGATTGCATGCTTTATCCAACGTGTCTACTTGATAGAAAAACGCTGCGAGGGCTACTCTGGTAGCGGTGCTTTCTGCACGGGTCTTGCGCGCACGTCTCACGCTCTACCGTCTTTTAGTTTTCTGTTAAGGCTCACTGCTGTATGTATCGGGAAAAAATAACCCGAGAAATGAACCTGATAAAAATAAACGGAACGGTGAAACAAGACACCGCCGGTTTTTCCGCTCCCTTCTTGGAGTTCCGATTTTGCTGACAGCAATAGCTTATCGGAGGCGATCCAACTCCTGGTCACAGAAAAATGATCGATTGATTGCTACCAGGCGGACGCAGTCAATGTTCGGGCCGTGCCGATTGTTGGTTGGCTTCGGTACTTGAGGTACTTGTAGCTTGGCCTCTGAGGTTGATTGTCAAGTCTCGGCCCGTTTGTTCTCGACCACCGCGCGTGCTCCCTGGGTTTGTTTGCCTGTATGCATACGTTTCGTAAATAACACCCGCCGTTTGTTGCGATCCCAACCAAACGCGACAGCAGGCTGATGGCCAGCTAAATGTTTTCGGTCTTGGCGGGGCAATCGCCGTGCTGCCTCTCTCATTGCTGTGTGAGGTCTCGATAGCACCTTGCGTTCGCAACAGGTCCACGGTATCGTCGCACGTGGGGCGCACCCGAAGTGCGGAGAGTTAAAGGTTTTGATCGTGACCCGAGCGTTCCGTGGATGGCTTCTACGAATCGACAAAGCTACATACCGCCGACTCCTCCTGTGATGAGAATCATCTCTTCATATGGGTGCACCCGTGGATTCTCAATATGTCCCTCGGAGAGCATCATGGTACATCATGGTGCTTCTTGGGGTATGGTGGTCCCGCCAAGGTCAATCACCGCCGAATGATACCACCGCCTCGACCTTACCGCCGGATGATGCTGCCATCAATTACAAGTTATCACCACAGTTTTTCTGCTCGGACGAGGAATGAAATGGTCAATATGACGGTTAGGGGCTGAGGGCCGTCATTAATGTAGCTGTTGTTTCCTTCCAAATTCCCAAACGATGTTGTCTCGGCCGCAAATCGAGCTTGTATGGTCTACGGATGGATTTGGAAACCTTGAGACTTGGAAGCGAAATAGCTCTTGTTTACAACTGTCAGGAGTGGGCAGAGATCTCGGGTCGTTCACGTTTCAGTTGATTCGGCTGTTTCTTTGCGTCAAACGTTAAATTGCTGCATGCTCACGAAATCGTCTTCCGCATTCAATCGTCGCTGCAGTAACGGTAACGTTCCAGAATAATTTCTGCGCACAGCACCTTCAAAGAACCGTACCGGTCCTCCAGAAGGCGCCAGTGACTTCGGTCGTCACAGGCCAACTACCCAGGAAAAACCGAACGAAATAACCGTTCGAAAAACATTCAGTGTATAGACTATAGTCTAGGCTTATTGCACATGTGTTCGCAAACCACAGTCAGCCAACCAAATTTCAAGTTCTGGCCCCAACATGAAACAAAAAACTGTCACGCAGTGTTACGACAAGAGGGAATCGGTACGCATAGTCTAAGTACTGTAGAGAGGAACGCCTACACACGATCTTGTTTTGGACCCGCAAGCTGTATGTATTGCCGAGGATTTCCCCCCGTCGTTTCCCCTCCCGTCGCACGACGTTACGGCGAACCCGTGCACAGCCGACATTCTGCCGACTGCGAAAAGAGTCCACCCCCCGCCCGGTGCATCGAACGTGGCAGGCAAGACCCTCGCGCAGACATGTAACCAAGCCCCCCGTCGCCATCACCAACCATCACGGTTCCACCCACTCGTCTCCCGACCTAGGGCGACTGCATCATTCTCGAGCGGCTCCGACGTCCTTGTCCGTCCCCCATCAAGTACCATCATCCATGACTATGCAAGGATTTGGTTGTTACTCCCTATCAAGATTCCTGTGCCACATTATATTCCCGCCAACTCCTGCAAGTGCAGTGCAACTGCGGGCACAACGAGCAAACAACCCTCAGGAACAAGCTGACGCCTAATCACTAACAACGTAATCACTAACCGTATATTCTCCAAACAGTCTTGGCTTCGACACAAGAGGTTGGCGTGACAAAGGCTCCCCAGCCTCCTATCTATTATATCGGAGTCCTCTCTTGCACCGGAAAAAGAGGGTTGCTAAACGGCCGGGTGCCGAGCTAAACAGTAAAAGCGCGTCGAATCCGGGACAACCGATTTCGACCCTCCTGTATCGGAATCTCCTCTAATAAGGTGCCCTCATATGTCGAAGCCACGACTGCAACGGAAGCCGACGGCGCCAGCAGACAACCAGCAGTCGGAACGACGACAGAAAAATCGCGAAAAAGGCAAGACGGCGTACTACGTTGCAATACAGCGACCGTTGGCACGACTAGAAACGAGCTTCACAAGAAATGAAGGTATTCACATTGATTGCAAAAAACCTCAGGTATTTGTCGGAACGGTGGAACAGTACCCCGATACGCGACGTGGAGTCTAGACTCCAACAGGCAGTCCAAGAGCCACCCAAGAGCAAGCCGAAATAACGGTTCTTATTGTCCAAAGTCATGTGCCCCCCGCCAGGGATTAAAGCTGCGTGGTAGGCGTTGAACCCCCGAATGCTTCTCCTACTGATTCCCGCAGAGCCTAACGAAGGACGCTTGAGATCGACGCTCCACCCCACCTTGACTGTTGGCACTGTATCATTCTGGAGCACGCGCTGTTGCATAAATGCGACACCCTCCGAAGGCAGCGAAGCACGAAAAACAACTACCGAGCCCGAAAACCATGATGGTTCCTCAGCGCAATATTCCACTCTCCGGTCCTCCTGCTACAAATTAATGTTGTGACCGGAACGTCAGGGTCACGTCCCCCCTGATTCGTCGTTTCTTTCGTTTATGTTTCGGCTGAATCATAAATGATCACTTTGATGAATAGGCCGGCCCAAGTGTACACTATGACCTCCATGGTACCGTGCTACATTTAGGCAGGGAATCAACGCTGCTTTCATGAGGAATCGAGTCTCCCTTTTTTTCGCCGGGAAGAACACTTTGGCAATGCCACTGAACATGTGCAGATATTCTCAGGTCCAATCATGTGTTCCGCAACCCCTTCTACATTCACAGTCGATTCCAAATCCAATCATGTGTTCCGCAACCCCTTGCGCTTGAATTGGTGGACCTCAGACGAGTCGACCTTCCTAACAGGACCCCGGAAACCCGTGCAGTAAATAGTCGAACCCTTCTGCTCCAGCTGCGCGTCGGAAAGCCCCCAAGCACGGACAACCGAACGACGAGCTGATTGTGATGTGCGCCCTCTTCACTTTGAACGTCTTCTCGCTCCCCAACCTTTTGCCCTCCCAGGTGGCCGTTCAAAGCTTCCTGCGCTGACGTTTTTTCGAAGCTAGCTGCGGTGTGACTGGCCTATTCGTTGGAGATTGAGTCATCAATGGCCGACATCAACAGCTGCACCAGCCCAACCAGAGCAAGCCCCCAGTGTACAGAAGTGGCATCATCATCATGCTCGGAAGGCGTCACCGTCTCTTCGCCGACGTCACTACCGGGGTGCAGAGTTTCACCAGATTTCGTTGACGTGATTTTAGAGAAGGACCGGCTCGAGTAAAGGAAAGGTACCTTCTGAAGCAAGTTACTGGAGGTGCGAGCGGAGCGCGGCAGATTGCTGCTTGAAGCGTCGCTAGCGTTCCCGTGCCCGCGCAACTGCGTAGGGGTGAAGTACACGCGGCCCGTGGTATGCCGCCTGGTGGGGGGAACGGTTGCTGCGCTGACGGAGGTTGTGTTCGAAGCATCTAGTCCGTAGGGGACGGTCTTTCCCGTTGTCTCCACGACCTCGCGATCCGTTTCTTGCTTGCCCTCGTCCGCGACGAGGACGGCCACCTTGTTGCCGCCCGCGCGAGTGCCGAGTCGCATGACCGCCTTGTCGCCAACCTCGCACAAGAAGCCGAGCACCGTCGAGATGCACACGGCGTCGACGAAGTCGAACGAGAACGGGATCAACAGGATCGACATGCCTGTGGGCGGCCGGCATGCGGGGGGAAGGGGAGTGTACTCATGACCATGCATGCCGTAGTCGTTACCATTGACCTCGCATCCCTACAAAGCCGGGACGGACCAAAACGGATTCTCATCGGGTCAGGGGTTCCGCGTTTTGGGAAGTGCCGCACGGCGTGATTTGGACCGCCACGGACGCCCTGTGCGCCCAATCCTCTGAAGAGTCCAGTACAGAGAACAGTCTCACTGGCTGGGACGGTCGTTCATGCTACTCTGTAGCGCGATAGTGGTGCCATCAGTAGCCTCGAGGGCTAGATGTTCCACTTGACATAGACATCTACGGTCAACTGCGTACGTGCACGCAGGCCGAAAAACGATGCGAGAGACAGGGTGCTGGGTTGCTAAGTGTTGTCGTAGAGATCGACTGCGTCCAGTTGGCGCTTGTGCCACACGTGGACCATGTCACGGGCAAAGAGTTCTTCCTTCCTACAGCATGTAGTTCACTTGCCCGAAACCCACTCCGAAATACTCCAGTTCAACTTCTTCGTGGTTGCTTGAAATGGGCAGAAAGCTAGCGGAACCAAGCCAGTCCAACTCGGTGGTTGATTGAGGTGGTGGGAAGGCTAGCCGGCCCCACGTGTGGTCATGCACGCAGCGCGCTTGGTGTCCTATTCAGGCGAGAACACCGTGCCTATGCAATACAGTGCTCGCCCGCTCGTAAGGGACACCAGTCTATTTTGAGCGAGGCTCAAACCCTGTTGTGTTTCCACGACTGGGAAATGCATACACCACACAGGAATTGGTTGATTTAGCGCCGGCCGCGTCGATGCTCAGTTTCTTTGGGTACGTTGTCTCAAGTTTGTCGACAATATATGAGCCTCGATTTCTTACGAACTTGCTTCTCGCGAGGGGGCCGGCACTGCCGTATCTCTATCTGTGCTGCGGCAAAACTTCGCTCGAGGGGCTCGACATCGCTCCTTACCGAACATGAGGAGGTTTCTGGGCTCGTTGACGTCGATCATTTTGATGACGGTGAAAAACCTGAGTTGGAGTAAACGGCACAAACAAATATTGTTGTGGGTGCTGATTTGAAGTGAACACACGACAAAAATGAAGACAGAGAGCAGTGCATCCTACCTGTCGAACTTTGACCCTGTTCTTGACGAACATACGTATGTGTACGTTTCAGCAGCTGTCGGTCGTTCTGAGGCATCACAGCTTTGCTGAATCATACCACTACGCACGAAACCACGTCGCCGGAAGTGTTGCCCCGAAGCCCAGTGCGTGCATGGAGGATGAACATGTAGAATCCATGGGATTCGCGTTTTCATCTGATTTCCTTCTGGTCTCATTCCGATCAAACACAGTAGTGGGCCCTCATCGACTGTATATTATTTGTGCCCGGCGAATCGCCCGGCGCTACTCAACGCACAGAATAATGACTTAGTGATTTCAATCTGTGCTCAGCAATTTGACCGGAGCTATTTCGCGGCCAGCGGCGCTTCTCGGGACCACCACCGGCGTTATTCAACTAGCGTTGTTGGGGGTCCGCGACGGCTGATTGTGTGGGGATTACCATTATTAAACGTCACATTTTTTCCCTTTGTGAACCAGACCGTAGCAGAAGAGGAGTCGTTGACAACCTCTGCTTGGTGCCTCCGTCATACCCTTTCCTCTTTCATGAGATGGAGACCGGGAATCTATGGGCTGTCAAGCGCTAGCAAAATACATGAACCACGGGGTTGCAACTATTGCAGAGGTCCCCGTTTAAGACCGGTGTGATCCAACGGAAAAAAAATCAAAAATGGTCCTAGGGAAAAACACCGGTCATGCATCGGGTACCGGACGCTATTCAGAGCATCAGACTTCCATCTGTGCCAGGCGATTTTCACCGGCTTTAAACGAGGCAACCGCCCTCACATGAGCGGCCGTGAACAACAGAACTTCTACTGCACAACCGAAATCAATGCTTTCCTCCACTTGTGCAAAAATACAAACACCCTTTCGGCCGGATGCGAAGCCGTCGCGAGGGGAAAACGCAATCTCATGCACTACCAGACTAAATCAGCAGGCCGTCGTAGAGAACATAGAAATACACACGACACCTCTACCTGGTTCTTTTGGAGCATGCATTGAAACCCCATCGACGAGGCAAGCCACAGACCGACAGACAGCGGGGAAAGCCGTTCATCGTCATCAAGTTCGCAGGATGTGAACGCACAGCGGGCGGCCGCTGCGCCCTGCGAAGAAACCAAAACCACCCCAGGCCGATGACGGAACAACCGCACAACAGGCTGACACAACAAAACCCACCTTAGGCTGATGACTATCGTCAGACCTCCGGAAATATGCGCTGGTGCGAGCACCGGAAGCAGTGGCCACACCACAGTGGTAATGAGGAGCAGTGCCCCTGAACGAGAGGCACAGAGAACGAAGAAAGCTGTTTTTTGCGCGAACGAACGTATTTCGGTTTGGTTTGCGGATCACCGGCGACGTTTTCGCAGCATTGACAACGATACCCATTACCCGTACCCCGGGCACCAGGGTGTCTATGAATCATCCAGGCAATTCGCTCGATCCACTCTGCTGCTGTAACCCAAACCCCGGCCACCAAGTTATCTATGAATCATCCAGGCTTTTTCGCTCGATCCACTCTACTGCTGTATCTACGGAACGAAAATAGCCCCAGGTTGCTCTGTTGGGATCGCTGAAACTTACCCGTAACAATAGCGCTTAGGCCTGTTTTGCCGCCAGCAAACACGAGGATCATGGACTGCACGAACGCCGCCTGGGTGGTAACGCCCATGAAATTGCCAACCAAGGACATGCACGGTATGGCGCAGGCCATGAAGCGAAACTTGGGGGCGTAGAAAGGACGCAACGTGGCACGACATGGGTAAGGCAGGAAAGGTGGCGCTGAGCACGTACATACCCGTAGTTTCGGGTACTAAAAACGTTCACCATTTAATACGTTGTTCTACTTCGAGACAAGTCACTGGTCGAGCGGCTCAGGTGCGTGTACTGCCAACATTTTGCCAAGAGAGGTGCATTTACCGGTAATGTGGAGTCACCTTCTTTGTACCTCCGATAGCGTTGGAGAAGTCGACCTCTCTGGTTGACTTCACCTTGGTGTGTACATCCTGGGGAGAGGCCAAGAGCCATGCAACGCGTTAACAAAGAAGCTTGAATTTCGAGCCGAATGCTGTAAACAAAAACTATGTTTTCTACGGCCCAATCTCCAAGCCCATACCGGAAAGATACCGGAAGGGATTGATTCCATGGAAGTTCTCCGTAGACCGAGTTGAAACCATGCATTTGTCCCGGGAAAGCCTGCCATGCTCCCGCCCTCTCCTCCTCCTGCATTATCTTACCTCGAGGCAAACGGTATCGATCAAGATCAGCAGGATGCTCGAAACGTTGATGTTGACACTGAGAAAGGTCCTGCTGATGTAGAACCAGTACTTCCTCGGCGCTTCCTGGAGCTCGGCAAAGTTGATCGTGCCGAAGGCTCCCATGCCCCAGTTGCTCAGGGGGGGGTGGTCGGCCAGAGAGTAGCCTTGAAACTTGGATCGATCGAGCGCCGCGTAAACCGCGACCGTGATGACCATTGGGACTCCGAGGACGCACATCCACTTCTTTAATTGTTTCTCGGGGGCTGCCGTGCCGCACGCGGCGGTAACGAGGCCCAACCCGACGATCTGTTCACGATTTCAATCGATCATTCGGCAAAGCAGTGCCAATTTTGTTAGTGGTGCGTACGCCGAGACGCTTCGAGGGAGTGGTTGGTTGTGGGCGCAAACATATCCCGTCGAACGATTCCTACCTTTTGAAGGGATTTCCTACCGGTGGAAGGACGTGGTTTCGATGCAAGAAGGGAGCGGTACCCTAAAAAAACAAGTCGCCTTCAACTACAACGTCCTCCCGGCGTTTCGCTTCAGCTTGCATAAACAGCGTCTGTCCGAAAGCTGTGTGTGGTTGACGGCTGGAGACGTTGAACTGCCTCCAAATTTCCTCGCCATGCTCACTTGCTCGCTTTGCATTCATCACAGTGTTTTCTCTCGCCGAGCGGATTGGTGACCACCAACTAACGTTGCCAGCAACGACAGCGATTCCACTACGGGGTCAACTGGCACCACTTGTTACCCTCGCACCACTGGCACTCACTATTTGCCAGGTGAACGCCTGCAGCGTGAAAGAGTTGTCCGCCAAGACGCCGACGTTACGCAGGCCGAGGACGCTGACGAGCACGGATATCCCACACCCGGCTCCCAGCCTCAACGCCGTCGGAATCAGCGACACGAAATTGAGCTTGAGGGCGAGAGCGAAAAACATCGCCGACCCGAAATTCGCAAGAGCTTGTGCTGCCAAGTGCCCGCCAATGCTGTTGCTGCTCGAGGCCAATCAAAAGCAGGTGCAATCGAGATCCGAATCGAGTTGTGAGGGTATTTTCGCTGCAAGAAAGGAATACATCGCCCCCAGGGTCGAGTATTACATGTGTCGGCATCAGTCAATGGTTTTTGCCAAGGCCGATGTATACTACCCTTCGGAAACCGAGGTTCGTGAGTACGTCGGAACTGTTTTACTTTACACTGCGAATAGTTCATGTCAAGTCCTTCGACGAGGACCTCATCGACAGGTGTGGCAAACAGTGGCGATCTCTCGACTGCAAAAAAGACAAGATTGAAAGAGGCGTACGGGTCTTTATAGTCACCGTACCTTGTTTCCGGGGCAGAGTAGAGCACCGAAGGTGCCACGATGAACGGCACGTTAAAGAGCGCACCGAACGCCACAGTTGATGCACCGGCGACAAACAGGAAAGCCTCGAAAGTCGAGCTCTGGTCTACGCTTTCGTCCCCCCCCACAAGCAGGCTCGCGTCTGGAGGAATTCAGGACCGGGTATGGGAAACAACAAGCACACGACAGGAAATGGACATACCGCGCTCATCACCGGAAATCTAAGCCTGCCTATTGCCATAGTTGGAGCATTTTGGGTAGGTTCGCGTGAGTGCGGATGAATCCAGTAGAACATCACACGCCAGCAACAATGTCCCCATATCTCCGGATTTTTTACCCGCTTGGCCTTGCACCCAAAGAACGAAGGTGAGGCGCGTGGTAATTTCGTTCAATGTCCATCCGTGATTCACCCACACCATATGGCGTGGGTGTCAAGACTGCCGCCCATCCGTGCCGGAAAAACATCTACACAATAGTCTACTGAAGCTTGAGAAAATTGCTTAGTTGCAGGAAGAAGAAATCCGTAATTTTGTAGTAACGACCAACGCGTAAATGTTGAGTTGCAAACATGGCATACTACTGTAGACCACAACAGAAATAGTGAAAGTAGAATGAAAACCTGTTGATATTCAACAGAAGAAATAAGAACCCCAGGGTTACGCGCATTACGCTCAATGTCACAGACTTGATTTCCCTATTTCCCCATTTGTACCCCCCGCCCGGTGTCCCCCTCCCCCGGTGTTTGCCATCGGGGTTGGGTTTTCGTCGCTTGGCAACGACGTTGTGAAACAAGCCGCCGCCCCCTGGTGTTTGCCATCGGGGTTGGGTTTTCGTCGCTTGGCAA